>JAPMOQ010056882.1:1124631-1176200 GCA_026543055.1 Argiope trifasciata | reverse complement strand
ACACACACACACACACACACACACACACACACACACACACACACACATGTTCCATTCCAGTGATGGTGAATGCATTTTTTCACCAGAATTCTTGTTTCGAAAAACATAATTTCGGTTACATAACTCTCTGGGACATGCATCTGGTATCTCGTATTTCTAAATCTCGCTATCGTCAAAAGCGGGGCATGAAGGGGACGATAGTAAATTCTTCATTTCCTCATCTGCATTTTCTGGCGCAATCATTCGCACCCACTCTTCGCCATGTTCCAGTGAGCAAGGCCCAGAGCCAACTGTTGATGACGTTTTGTCCAAAGAATCGTATTTCCACAGCCACATTTAGATCACTAAGTAAACTTAATTCTGAGTAATATGGCAGTTGATGAAAGTCAAAAACGTGAATTATTTTCTTAAAAGATGAGTGACGCTGGTTAATTAAAATTTTTAATCTATTAATAGATTTTCCAACACACATAGAACGCACAAGAATAGAATACTTTCTTTTATGAAGTTTTCAATTCAGAGTTAAAGAATACAAAAGCATTTATCTTTGCGAGTAATAAAGGAAAATATGTGTGTTTGTATGTACTGACGCCCAATAAGTCAGGTTGTATTTTCTTTAGATACTAAATTTAGAGTAAATAAGTTTAAGTGTTTTTAAGAATTAATAAATTTAAAGAATTAGAGTAAGAGTTTCTTTAAGAATCAAATAGTTGTTATTTATTTCAAGAACAGTCTGTAGATATAAAAATTAAATTACAATGATTGTTAAATTATACTATTATCTATACTTATAATAAAGCTCAATGTGTGTGTGTGGGTGTTTGCGCTCTATAGGCCAGACCGTTCCACCGTGAGCTACCAAATTCGGCATGTGTATATCTTGGACACAGGGAATGTGCATCTCGGAGCAATGTTTTCGAATTTTTAATTAGAATTTAAATTAATTAAAAATTAAGCAAAATTTTGGCGTTTGCCCTCTATAACTTCTGAAAATATCATCGCACAAACATGATTTTTACATCAAGTTAAAGATTAAAAAATACACTTTCTAATGGTATCAGTGTTTTAACATATAACTTAAGCTTCTATTTGTAACGAATTTTTAAAGAAATATTTTAACCATATTTTTCAACAATATATTTCGGACAAAACAATAAAATTTAATCTGCGCGAGCACGTCAAAAGGAAAAAACATTAGCTTTTAGCTAGATATAATTTTCTTCTGAAGACGCTAAAAAATCACTTTGTGGCACTCATTTAATAGAAAAAGTAATTTTGAACACTCTTAAAAGATTTCAAATGATATCATTCGAAAATATTCGGTTGCATATCGTTTGGATTTTTGACGAATGTTAAAACTGATATCCTTGAGGTGAAAATCAAAATTTAATCATTCCTTCTTCTTCTTCTTCTTCTTCTTTTTTTTTTTTTTTTTTTTTGAGAAATCTGAAAATACAAAAATAAGTTGTTGTTCTCTCGTTTGGCTCTTTCGTCACAAATTTCGTAAATTAGCTTCAAAACGTTCTCAACCTTAAAGTATGCCTTCTTAGAATTACAAAAAACGATAAAAAGTTTTTTCCTTGTAGCCATCGCTCTTCACTTAAAACGTACGTCACTTGCTGCGGCTTCCGTAGTTCCAAAAAGCTAGAAACACATTTTCTGCTCTCTCTCTTTTTCGTGAATTTATGGACTCTACAACTGGGTTAAAGCTGAATCGTCGTAAAACTTCAGCTGTAGCGGAGGAGGGCGATCGAGTTTAGTAAATATCATCTTTAACACCTACTACAGAAAAACAAACATGTGAGCCAGCGTCAATGGATACGTTGGATTTGCAGCTTACGTACAGCTGGAAAAGTTAGAATCGCACTTTGCGTTCGTTTGTGTTGTTTAATGTCAGATTATGATTCTAATTTATTACTTCTACGCTTTTAACGATTTTGTGCCACATTTGATAGTGATTTTATATTGATATATTTATTATAAACAACGTGTATGGCCACACGTGATAAGACATATTGATACCATATGCTTCATACGTTATGAAAATAAATTCTATCATTTTATCAACAACCAGCGGGTGACCGAGCTCCGCTCGGAGAAAACAGGTATCGAAGCTAACTCGAAGATTTAAATTTTCAATTGTGATTTATCAAAACAATACATGCCATAAGAAAATTTGTGAAACCATTGGTGAAAAGATAACCGGTTAAAGTGCACCATTGTAAACTATTCTAAACAAAGTTAAGAGTTTGGAAAAGGAGCTATTCTATACAAAGGTAAAGTAAAGGTAAAGATTGAAGTGTGTTGAAGTTCAATATTTTTGACAAATTTATTTAGAAAAACCAAACATATATACATACATAAGAAACATATTATAAACCTATAACAGCATAAACATAAAACTTTATTAGTTCGCCATATTGGCTATAGATGGCAGCACGTTACCGCTTGAAAATTTAAGTAGCCATTATGGCGAACTAATAAAGTTTGAAAATATCCTATCTGTAACTCCGAACTGCTCGACCGTAGCGCTTCAAAACCGGCGCCAATCGATTCCTCTTGGCCAAAAACCCCAGACCCCCAAGTTTACCGGAGTTTATTAATTCTGGGGTGATTTTCGACTTGGCAACCATTCCTCGTATTATAGTATTAGATTATCATTTTGATAGGGAGTTTTGGAATTTTTGATGACATAAGGGCTCCTCTTATAAGCATTTCTAATAATATTTTGAGGCTTCATAAATTCGATAAATGAACCGTTTAAATGCAGCTGTAAAAGCACTCAATTAAACAATCTGAAAACATTTACACAGAAGTTTTTTAATATTTGATATTCAATTTGCCGTCATTTGATAGTAAGTAATAAGAATGATTTCTGTCCTCCGTGAACTAGTACATGTATCCTATAAATATATCCCAAAAATGCAGATTTAAAGAATGCACATTAACCTTATATCTGTCAGAAAATGCTTATAATACAACTTATTTTTATAACGGGCAATTGATTTACAAAACGGATGGCAATTATTTTATCAAATTATGAAAATAGACTATAGAATAGATTTTAAGTTATATTTTGTAATATTTTTTTCATGTAAGAGGATTTTTTGCAAAAATTTTGAGCTATTAACATAAATTTTGATTATTTTATTATTTTTTTATGAGCTTCACTGATCTGAGACTTTTATTAATCTGGCGATTCACCAGATTGATGCTTGCCGCATTACTGGGAATATACTAAATTTAAAAAAAAAACTCCAACCGTTATAGTTTTAAACAAGTATGTTAAAATAAATTTATGATATTTTCTCTTTTATTTTAATTAATAACTACAACAGAAATAATCAAAAGTGAAACAAATGTTATAATGTTAATTTAAAAAAAAGAGACGATATTTTGTTACAAAATAATTTTGAAGAAACCAAATTATTACGAAAAATTCAAAACAAAACGACAAATTCTTAATTTGTGTCTTAGAAAGTTCATTTTCTGCATTTATTTAAAAGTAGAATAATCACAAACGAGAATTAATTTTTTTCATATAAATTTAAAATATAAATGACACTTTTAGTTCTTGACAGATGATACAATCCTTTGGTATTTGCTTGAAAAATTCAACCTTCCAACAATGTAAACTTAGTTACAAAATAATTTGCATTTTATATTTTAATATTTGCTACCCTAATTTTAATTATTTTGTAATACTGTTGATTTATACTAAGTTATAAAATCGTTATCGAAAGTTACTTCAGAAAGTAATATTTCACTGTTTTTGTCTAAGGGTTGACAAGAATGTGGAAACAATAATTTAGATGATGAAGTAGTAGAGAAGTTAAAAGAAAAAATTTCCTTCTAAAGTAAAAATGATCGAGTAATTTTCTTATGAGTCGCCTTATTCCAAAACGTTTTACTAAATTAAACTTTAAAAAGTTACAACAATTCCTCTGAAAAGAATATCATTTATTGAACAGATTACGAGAGTTAGAAATAATTTTGTTTTTCATTTTTGTAAAAGTCATTTTGTTGCTAAAATATAAGTGAAACTAAATAATTTCAAGCTGGAACGCTGGCTCGTATTGATTTAAAATCTAGCTTAAATTAATGTTTGTGTAGAAAATGATAATTTTATATGGAAATGGGAATTTTTTTTATATATCATTGCATCTAGATAAATAAATTAAAATAGTGCAATTCAAACTTATTTAAAGTCAAATTATACTTTTGATTAGAATTTGAATTTAATGATTGACAGTAATCAATATGATCTGTGACAGAATTCTTTATTTAAGACAAAGGTTACTTAATTCTACTGAAGTTCTTCGCTGAAAGAAGTACTACTCCATTAACTAAAAATATAGTTGCTTATAACTTTTAATATAATATCAGGTTGTGTTGTCTTTGGGTATGCATATGCTATATAATTAGAATAGCGTATTATTTTCGGTTGAAAATAGGAATATAATATTTATTTTTCTGTTTTTATTGTAAATTAGAATTCGTATTCTTATATAAATCTCATTTAAAGTTCTTCCAGTGTAATTTAAATTCACAACAAAAGTAATTTCTAAAAAAAATTAATTTAAAACAAAAAGCTGAAAAAAAAAAAACACCACACGAATCTTTTAAGCTAAATATTGTGGAAATTAAGTGAATCATCGAGAGAAGGCGAAGGCTGTTTTCTTTATTCTTGTTGATTTTAAAAGAGTTAGGCCTGCTGCCAAACAACTGAGAATTACGTAACTCTTAAGACATACGCGAGAAAACGTCTGGTATAAACACACGCTTTTTTAAGAAAATAAACGGCCATATTGTATATTTCTTTACTTCGTAAAGATGCTCCTATTTAGCCGTTTGGTCCTTTTTCTATTTTCTAAAAAATAAGCGGCTCTGTTAAAAGTAAATGAAGTTTGGGTTTCTTTTCTTTTTGAAAAAGGAGCTTCTTAACTGATAAATTTTTTCAAGGTCATAGATAAAGGAACTGGGCCTTGTTTTTTTAGCGATAATTGCGTGAGCATGCCATTTAACAAAATATTAAAATCTGAGTCATATTTAGCAAAGTAATTTATGGGGTTACCTTTGAAATCAGATTCTTTCTTATTTAAATAACGTAAGATATAATGATTTTACAATTCTGACTATTCTACTATTATTTAAGAAATTCATAGATTATATAACTATATATATATATTTCTTCTAAAATTACATTTATTCCTATATATGCAATTCTTATATTAAGAAATTCATTGTCTAATTTTAAATTTTCAAGATATTGCCAGCTTTTAATATGTATTGGCAGTGTTTTCAAAAAAAATATTTTCATTTATTTTTACATTATAAATATAAGATTAAATTTGAATTTATTACAGATAGAATATAAAACAGACGTTAATGCATATTCAAGTTTTGCAAGTTGGTAATATGATTGCGAAGCAAAATTGTCGGTGCAAAAATATTTAAAATGCTCTTATGCAGCTTACATAATTAATAATGTTAGGAATAATTTTTAAATAAAAAGAAGACAACTTTCTAAAATGTAATGGATATGGTAAAGACGAACTTTTGATTTACATCTTTTCACGAATCTATTCCCTGAAATTTTACAACGTTCCCCAAGCTAACAAAGTAAGTATGTGTTACTATTTTATATAGTTTTGTCTCATGATTTATAAAATAAAAATTGTGAGTTTTGAACGTTTTCTTTACGTAATTTATTTTATTCAGATTTTTCATGCATTAAAGTATACAAGCTGAGATTTTAATGAATGCATTTAAAACAAGTTTTCTTACGCGATTTTCGTTTATCATCATTTAAATTTGTATTTTACTAGAAATCATGTTCGTATATAAAAAAAGATATTCTTCTCTGTGGTAAAGTGTTATTTGTCAAGTAACATTGATTAAAATTGAAAACACATTCAATAAAACATACGTTAATCCATTAATAGGAAAACATTTATTAACGAAAAATTTAAAACATTTTACTTCAAGAAACGTTTTAATTGCCAACAATTTTCAGTTACCTTAACTTTTCTTAAGGAATAATAAAGCATTGAACTCCAAAATAAAATTTTAAGAAAATATAGAACATTACTGAAACATTAGTATTGAAGATAAATTAGAAAAAAAAATATACATGTCGTGAAACAAATTTGAAATATTTAAAAATAATATGATAAAAGTTTTCATAGAGCAGTATGAAATAAAAATAAGTTTAGGCATCATTCTTCATCAAAATGACTCTCGATCTCAAGTTTTTGTAAATCATGGGAAACCTCAATTCAGTATCAGTTTTATGAAAGATAGATGATTTCACCGCTTTACTTAAAGAAAGTCGTTTAGTATTAGATGAACTGGGTAATTTTTTTCTAAATCGTTTGATTCTTGCAGAAGCAGGAGTTTTTACTTTAAACGCAGCTTTTCTGGTTTTCATTTTTTGAGGAGTTACCATTTCTGATGCATCCTTTTTTGCTTTGATTCTTGTAAAAGAAAGCTCTTTGAATGTGGCTCTAGTTTTGGGTTTCGAGAAAATTTCTTTTACTAATGTATCTCTTTTTGCTTTAGTTCTTGTAGACGCGGCAGGAATTTTCGAAGTTTCCACTTTAAACGCAGTTCTTGTTTTAGTTTTTATAGGAGTTAGCACAGCACATGTGGTTCTTCTTGTTTTGATTTTAGGTGAAGCAGGAGTTTTGACTTTTAATTCTACCCTAGTTTGCATGGTCCTACATTGATTTTTAATTTCTTTTTTCTTTTTTGGGAAAGAGTTTGATCCTTCCGACAAGAAATATCTCAAACCCTTTTTCCTCATAATTCCAACTTCACTTGATACTTTTAAAAAATTCTGAATGTCTCGATTCAATTTCGAATGCATTTTTACCATCTTGTGCTGATTTATATATTTCAAAATTTGTGATTGTTTCAGGCCTTTGCTTGAACCAAGATCTGTAAAAGTCTGAATCACAGCTTTTGCAATCATTTTGTCAATGTCAAATAATTCTTGCAGTGGTAAACGTTTATTTCCATGCTCTGGTACTCCTTCATAGATTTCCATGATATCTTCAGAATCTGAATTACTGGTTACAGATATATCAGTTTCCACAATTTCTGAAGAACCAGTTCGATATTTAGAACTTGATTTAATTGAAGTGTTTTGTGAACCCCTCACTGGAAATAGACTAAAAGTTTTTAAAATATCTTCAGGAAATCTTGAAACTTGAAACTTCAAACTTTGAGAATTTAAAGCCTCATTATATATTGGTTCAAAAGGGGGTGCATTAGAAATATTTTGAAAAGGCTTTGAGTTTAAAACTTCCTTATTATTAAGATCATTATGCTTCTCATTATCTTTATTTTTTTCTAAATACTCACATGCTTTTGATTCGCTTGATATCTGATGGACATCATGAATCTTTGCATTAGAAATTGAATCAAATATCTTTAGGGTTTCTTTATCTTTACCATTTCTCTCAAACGCATAATTTTGAATACTTACCGAATACATCAACGAATTAGATTGTAAACAAATACCAGGATTCTTTGATACATCATCTTGATGTTTGATTTTAGAAGTTCCTTTCACGTAAGGATGAATATTGTAAAGGGAATTCAACTCATTGCCTTTTTCGAAAATTAATTTCTGCTGAGAGATTGCGATTCCATAGGGAAAACTTGTAGGTATTAATAAATCTGAGTTCTGTAATAATTTTGATTTGTCATATATTTCAAAATTCAACAGGTTTTCTTGGGTTTTACAAATAGGTATATTGAACAACATAACATTCTTGATGTATTTTTCTATAAGCGTTTTAAGGTTGCTGTAAAATGACATTTTGGAATATTTTAATAACTCCATTTTACAAGGTCTCCAATCACTTATTAGCAGTCCGGTAATATGACTTGAGTACTTTTCATTATCTGTATGTTTCCAGCATTCCTTGTTAACGATTGGTTCTGGTTTGGAATCAACAAAAAGTGAATGCGTGGAATCTACATTGGATTTTGTAAAATCAGAGCATATATGTAAATTACTTGGAAACGTTCCACTTAATAAATCGGTTAACTCTTTGCAAATTGCTCCACTCAAGCCTCTCAGCCTAGTGTTTGCAGTAATTTCTTGAATTTTTATTGCTTTCGAGTTACTTCTTCTAAGATTCACAGTCTTAGGAAATTCCGAAATGTTTTCTTTGTTATTATTTAAAAGTTTCAAAAAATCAAAATCATTTTTTGAATTTACATTATTGGTATTACTTTCACATTGGATTGTTGCTTCATTAATTTTAATTTTGTTCGGAATGAATCCTTTTGAATTTTGAATTTTACTTTTAATGGATGTAATTTCTGAAACTTCTTCCGAATTTTCATCGTTATCAAATATGCAGAAAACTTCTGTATGAACATCTGATCCATCATTTAATGGACAAGTATTCTTTGCTTCTGTGTAATAATGTGGTAAATATGTATTCTGCATCTTTGGAGATAGATGATTTAGGATATCATTCATCATGTTAATAGTGTCATCATAAAGATCATTTACAAAGGAAGTATCTCGGGATTGAATTTGCTCAATTGATCCAAATGGTTCATAATCACTAGAAATAGATTTGCCATTTAGTTTGCTTGCGGAGTCTTTTAAATGGATTTTATCAATGTAACTATTGTTTGATTTCCACTCTAAATCATCTCGAAACGATATTAAATCTGAATCACGACTTTTAAAGGATGCAAAAAGTGAATTACTATTACAAGTTTTGTTTAACTCTTCATTATATTTATATTGAGGGCCGTTCAGAATAGAAAAAAATTCTTGATGTTTACACGAATCTGCCGTATTCAAATTTCCTAAATCACTGTCAATTACTCCATATTCCTTCACTGAATTAATTTGGGATTCATTTATTGTATTGCTAGTCAATGTAGGCAACTTAGCATTTGTTGTTGGAGTTTTTAATTCCTTGGCGCTCAAATATGAAGAAATACAAGTCTCGTTTTGGGTATTATGACATTTAAACTTTGAACAGTTCAAGGAATTATTCAAATAATCTACATAATTTGAGTGCTTGGACTGTGAAAATTTTTTAGTGGATTGGTAATGAAATATATCGTCAGTTAAATCCAAGATTAATTTTTCGCAGTTTGACACCGTAGTGCCCTGGTTCATGCAAGTTGTGTCATTGGGCTTAAACTTTACTTCTGTTACATCTGAAGCAAATGGCGAGAGAAGTGATGAAACTTTAGGTGTTGAACTTCGCAGATTATTTATGTGATTTACAAATGACACAGTCTTTGGAGTGTTTTTTAAATTATTCAAATGAGTGGTAAATGGAGTTGAATTTTGAAGATTACTTGAATAGGGTATATCAAAATTTTCGAAACAGTCGATTGAAGGAAGTAAAAGATTTGATTCCTCATGTTCTTGACGATAAAAACTACTATAAGCAGCATTTAATAACAAATTTGTATCTCCATCTTCATCATTAGAAGAAGGAGTAGTACTCCTCTGGATATTAGAAGAATGTTCATTCATAATTATTCCTATTTTTCAGTTTAAAATGAATGTTTTGACAGTACTAAAAAAACCATTCCTTGGTGGCTATGGATAAATACACAAGATAAATAATTTATCCAGATCCTGGTTTGACCAGGTCAGTTATAAAACGGTTACTTACTGAAATAGACAATAAAATATGAATTTACTCACCAACGACATCCAAATGAAGCATTTTATACGAGATTTAACAATATAACATACAGGCTTATATATGTAAAAATAAAGCGATATTTGAATATATTAAACATAATAACATGCAATCAAAGTTTTGTTTAAGCTTGTTATTATACTTCAAATTTATCATCTTGTCACGTTCATCCTAATTTATTTTTTATATATACAAGGCTTGAACATAGATCTTTTGAAAATTATGAAGCAAAATATTTTTTCAGTTTAATGTCGGAACGTGTTAATTTAACATGTTTTATTATCTATACTTATAATAAAGCTCAATGTGTGTGTGTGTGTGTTGGCGCTCTACAGACCAGACCGTTGGACCTACAGCTACCAAATTTGGTACATGTATACCTTGGAGCTTAGGAATGTGCACCTCGGAGCCCTTTTTTCGAATTTTTAATTAGAATTTGAATTAATTAAAATTTAAGCGAAATGTCGACGATTTTCCGCTATAACTTCCGAAAATATTATCGCACAAACAGAATATTTACATCAATTTAAAGATTAAAAAATTAGCTTTCTAATGGTATCTTTTTTTAATGTATAACTTAAGCTTCTATTTTTAACGAATTTTTAAAGAAATATTTTAACCATGTTTTACAACAATATATTTTGGACAAAACAATAAAATTTAACGTCAAGGGGGAAAAATTAGATTTTATCAGCATGTTGTCATCCTATTGACGGAAGTTCAAGCTAAAAAAAAAACAACTATCATTACAAATTAAATCTAAAGAAATGCAATTTTTAGCACGTGACTGGATAAAATAAAACAAATATAATATGTGACATTTTCTAAAATAAATAATGAACGAGCAAAGGGAAAAAAATAGCTTTTATTAAACTGTTGAAATCATACTGACAGAAGTTCAAATTAAAAATAAATTAACTATGACTGCAAATTAAATCGAAAAAAAAATGTAACATTCACCACGTGATTGGATGAAATTAAATAAATATTAAATGTTATGTTTTCTAAAAAAGAAATACAAGACAAAGGTTTCTATGATCATTTGCAACATCTATATCAATAATTTAGTAAATCAGTGTTACGTGACTTCCGAAGTTTAAGTATATCTGGCAGAGAAATTATAAAGAGAGCAAGGCACATAAGTATTTAATTGAAAATCTTAGACCCCATTACTCTTGGCGAACCAGCTGGTCGCCAAAGGCATCTAGTCATGAATAAAAAACTGCCGTGGTTCAATTTTAATATGAGTATGAAAAGACAGCTAGCGAAAGATCACTCAGATAGGAATGAATCAAGTGAACGTCGCGCCGTCGCGCCATTCTCAAAAGCCAGATTTTGAAATGCCACACAAAATAAAGGTTAGAAAAGTGAAGGCTGATTTTGATGTGGTGCAGAAACGATTTCAACATAACTTCGAAAGCATTCTTGACTTTAAAAAGTTAATAGAAAGAAATAATTCTTGCTTAAATATTCAAAAGTTTTTGTATCAAATATTTTGATGGTAATTCTTAAAAAAAGATGTAGTTTTATAGCTAGTTTCCTTATCAAAATACTTACTTCATAAATTAAAATTTTAAATATTCAGTCACGGAATCTCATTTTTAATAAATCCTGAAATTTTTGAATTCGAAATGGTAGCATATAAACTTGTTTATTTTTTTGATTAATTTGGCGTTATTGTTGAAATTTACCGATTTTTAACTTTTTGAATATCAATCAGTTTTTATAAGAAAATTGAATTTTCAGTTTGTATTTAAAGAAAGAGTACTCAAATATGCCATTAAATTTCATACAGAAAATTAAAATTTTCGGTTCGTTCCTAATAATGCAAAGCTATGTGTATTTTTAAAGCTGCATTGTTTATAAATATGGAATAGATAATTAGATATTCACTTTAAATTCGTATAAAATGTTCGATTTATTTAATATCAATATTTTTTTAACCAATTTTTATTAAATTTTTCATTTAATATTGTGATATTACTTTCATGTCTCATATTGTCTGTACTACCCTGAGAAACAGAAGAAACAACCGTATTACGCGCATTTAACAGAAATCGTCAAAAACTACCTTGCAAAGAAGAAACTGAACTTAGAATGATTAATTTTCATTGGATTTTGAATTTATTTCATACGGGCTGGTACCCGGAGTGTTGCTGTCGCCGAAAGAAATAATATTAAGTGAAACCAATCAATAATTTTGTAATGTTTTGTCGAAATAGGATGAACGGTACGATAGTATATAAAATACGAACAAACACATATTCATTTCTATGTATTAGATATGTATTCTTTTAGAATTGTTAAACTTGGTTATTCTTTCAGAATGGTAATGAAAGAAACTATTTATCTCGTGATTCGTTTAAAATTCGTTCAGAATTTTCAAATTGAATTTTTGAAAATGTGATTAAAATATTTTCTTTTAAAATTGATTAAACATAAATATATTTATTTCATATAGTAGAAAAGATAATTTTTGAAAATTAAGGTGGTACCAAATTATTTGTACAACAATATTTTTGGTAGTTACTGAGAAGAACGCTAAAATTTAATTAAAATTTAAAAACTACAGGGTTGGTCTTCCCAAAACATTCTTGCATAATCTATATCTATATTTATAATAAAGCTCAATGTGTGTGTGCTTGTGTGTGTATTGGTGCTCTACAGGTCAGATCGTTGGACCTACAACTACCAAATTTGGTACATGTACACCTTGGAGGTTGGTAATGTGTACCTCGGAGCCCTTTTTGCGAATTTTTAATTAAAATTTGAATTAATTAAAAATAAAGCGAAATTTCAAGGTTTTTTTTTTGCTATACTTCCGAAAATATTATCGCATAAAGATTATTTTTACATCAAGTTAAAGATAAATAAAAGCTTTCTAATGGTATCAGTATTTTAACAAATAACAAAAGTTTCTATTTTTAATGAATTTTTAAAGAAATTTTTTACCATATTTTTCCAACCATATATTTCAGACAAAACAATAAAATTTTACAACAAATGAAAAATGATAAACGAGCAAAGGAGAAAAAATAGCTTTTATTAAACTGTTGCCATCATATTGACAGAAGTTAAAATTGAAAAATAATTTAACTATAATTGCAAATTAAATCGAAAAAAATATAACTTTCAAAACGTGATTGGATGAAATTAAATAAATATTAAATGTTATGTTTTCTAAAAAATAAATAAATGCAAGGCAAAGGTTTCTATGATCGTTTGCAGTATCTATATCATTAATTCAATAAATCAACTTTTTGTTTATGGTAAACATGTTCGAATTTATACGGAGTACGCATTCAAATTCGGGACAAATGGCTAATTTTTAAATCGTTAGTAATTGGCATACATATTGTTTCGTACTGTGAACTTGGTCTACATAATTACAATAATAATAATAAAAACCACATTTTGTGTAACTTGAGTCAAAAAATGCATTGATCAATAACTGTTATATTTTTTCATACCTTACTCTGTGAGTCATATTTAACAAGATAATTTAACTAATATTTTAAAAAAGTTGTTGCATAAATCAATCTTCTAAACCAATCATTAAAATTGACCGATTTATAAAAATAGGAATATTATTATTAAAAAGTGCCCTTTTAGATCTTTTTGTCCACCACCTTAAAAAATATACCAATTTCAGGCCAATCAATGTCCGGAATTACTCCAAGGCTGATAATCAAATGAATATGTGTTTGCGTGTATGAATAAATGTGTGTGTGTGTGTTAGTGCTCTACACACTAAACCATATAATCTAGAGATACCGCACTTGGTATGTACATATTTACTTTGAAGGATGAAAAAGTATACCTGGACTAATTTTTTTGCAACTTTAATTAGTTAAAATTACGCTAATATTTGGAATTTTTCTGCAATAACTTCCAAAAATATTACAGCATAGAACTGTTTTTCTTAAAAATGACTTTTTTTTTCTTTTATACTGATGTTTGAACTCACAAATTAAGTATCTATTTTTAATGAATTTTTTAAAAAAATATTATAACCCTACTTTTCAACAATTAATTTCTTGCAAAGTGAAAGTAGAATATAACCTGTAAGAGCACGATAAGAATGTACCAGTGATTACCTCACTTTTGCAAAAACTCAAACAGAATAATTACATTAATTCTTATTGCAAATTAAACCGAGGAAAATGTGAAGTTCAGCACGTGTTTCAATAGAAGTATAATGTCATGGAACAGATATAAAATGTGATATTTTCCACATAATTCTATAACAGCTGATTGCGTATAAGAGAGATATGTAGTGGAATAAACAAACAATTGTAAGGTTTCTATAATAATATGAATTACGTGACTATCGAAGTTTAAATGTATTTGGTTGAGAAGTTGTAAAGAGAGCATGGCACACAAAATTTTAATTGAAAATTTTAGAATGCATTACTCCTGGTTTACCAGCTGGTCACCAAAGGTGGCTAGTCTGTAATAAATTTATTACCTCTGAGAATTACTTGCATGATATTTATGTACTATAGCAACAAAATAGTATCCTTTAACTTTGATTTAGCATTTCTACAGAAATTATTAGTTCTTGGGTGATTTTTTTGGAGATTAATCTTTGGTAAATAGATGCGATTGAGATTGGATTTTTAAAATTTTTTTAGATAATTTTATTATCTCTATAACCATTCCATATGTATATACAAGGTGGCCAGAAATAAAACACCCCTACTCTGACCTCCATGGATATCGAACTACTCAGTGTAAAGGCTCAAAATTTTGTACACATACTATTCAAAATATGGGGAAACGGATTTCACGAAAAAAAAAATTAGTTCCTGAAATCACCGATAGGTGGCGCTGCACAACTGGAACTATGATCAAAAGACACAAATAATAATAAAAATTAAAATGTTTATGCGGAATGGAATGCTTCCATGCTTCCTTTTTAATTTTTCTGCCCCTTATGGAAAATAAAAATAGTAAAGAAGCTAGAACTCCCGTTGTAACTGCAATTTCATACTGTAACCAGAAAAATTTGCATAAAGCATGGTTAGAAGCCATGTTCTGGGTATAAAAGAAGTTAAAAGGTGAGGAATGTCATTCTTATTAGTGATGGCTGTCACGCTGCCAGAACGCGCTTTGCTTGTGAAGTTGTTTTACGAGAATAAAGGAAATGCTCCAGCAGCACTTCGAGAGTTTCGCCGACTTAAGGATTTGCGTAAGGGACCATTGCTTCCACAAGCTCTCAGGAGAATGATCGCTCGATTCGAGGAAACTGGACATCTTGGAGTTCAGCCTGGTCGAGGACGCAAACCGGTTCGTTCAGATGTCGTTGAAGATGTTGCCACCGGTATTGTTGAACAGTCAATGGATAATGTTTTAGGCTGCAGTAGTGCACGTGCAGTGTCACGACACTTGGGTGTTCCCTATAGCACAGTGTGGAACGTACTCAGAAAAATGGTGCATTGTTTCCCGTACAAAATCCGCCCTAATCAACAATTGCTGGCCACAGACAGGGAGATGCGACTGACCTTTGCATTGACATTTCTTGCTAGAGTTGAAGTGGATGCATCGTGGCCGTGGCAGATTCTGTGGAGCGATGAGGCCCATTTCCACCTCAGTGGAACAGTGAACACCCATAACTGTCGCATATGGGACACGACAAACCCCCGTACCTTCCAAGAGATTCCACTCCACTCACCGAAAGTTACAGTCTGGTGTGGATTCACAGCCACATTCATCCTTGGACCGTTCTTTTTCGAAGAGGTTACTTCCAATGGCCTTGAGACATGTACCGTGACGGCCAACAGGTACAAAAGGATGCTCGAAACATTTGTTGTACCCCATTTGCAGCAGCGCCAATGCCTTGACACCATTACTTTTATGCAAGATGGAGCACCTCCACACATTGGACTCCCTGTGCAACAGTTTCTTCGCCAACATTTCACCACTGACAGAATAATCAGTCGCGCGTTTCCGACAACTTGGCCATCTCGTTCACCGGATCTTAATCCGTGTGATTTTTGGCTTTGGGGACACTTAAAAAACCTTGTTTATCGAGAACGTCTGATAACCTTGGCAGATTTGAAAGAGAGTATCAGTCTGCATGTGAGAAGCATCTCAGATGACCAGTTACGATCCGCAGTTGAACAAGCTGTCCACAGACTTCACATTTTACATCTTCAGGAAGGGAACCATATTGAGCAGCATTCCCTGCATCGATAACGTCCTTGTTTCATGTATGCTTGGTACTTTCAAATAAAATGTGTTTAAAACGTGTTTTTGTGTCTTTTCAGCATACGTCCAGTGGTACAGCGCCACCTATCGGTGATTTCTGGAACTAAATTTTTTTTTCGTGAAATCCGTTTCCCCATTTTTTGAATAGTATGTCCACAAATTTTCAAGCCTTTACACTGAGTAGTTCGATATCCAGGGAGGTCAGAGTAGGGGTGTTTTATTTCTGGCCACCCGGTACAATAAGCTGACTAAGTTTCATCACAATTGGATGAACGGTTTGGGAAGACATAAGAGAAAAAAAAAACATTCATTTTTTTAAGAGTGCGCCAGAAAAACTTACTTATTTGGAAAAAAAAAAAACTCTCGAGTAGTGAGTTGGGTAGGTGGAGGAGTGATAGTGGTACTACTGAAGGGGAAAGTCCCCAAGTTTGTTTCCTTCTCTAGTAGGTTGCCATCAAGCTCTGGTCTAGAGGGCAGCGGGCCTGCGCCGTCGAGAGCTCCTTTTCTAACGCGGTCGTTTTTTTCAGTGACGAGGCTCACTTTGAAATGCCTGGTTTATGTCGATCGACCACGGACCATAGCTCACCTCAAGAACAACATTCGCGACGCCATTGCCAACATACCGATTGATATGCTGCAAAAAGTGGACATGAATTTCAAAAATCGACTTAATTAGTGTATACGCAATGAGGGTCCCCATTTATCCAACATCATTTTCAAAACTAAATGAAAAAAATTTGGAATATTGTATTCTCAAATAAAAAAGAATTAAAACAATAACTGCAGTACTTTTGTTTTTATTGACATTTCAAATAAATAAGTTTCTCTGGAGCACCCTGTATTTATATAGATTGGAAGCACTAAGTTTGCCTGCAACGTAAGTATATTTTCTTCACATCAGGTTTGGACACATCTCTTAACTATTTTTTGAAGTATTCGCTTAAATTCTCTGAACTATTCAATTATGATCAAGACATTAGGCAACTAAGATCACTCCACTTATAGGTGAAGAATTTTTTAATTAAAGGCCCAATTAATGCTAGAGATAAAAAAAAATTCCTAAATGTTTTTGTTTATAAACTGACATCAAATAACGTATTATTTAAGTAATCTGTAATTAATCACTTTTAAAAATTAAAAGGTATTATATTGAGTTATTTACACTTACTTCTGTTATCAAGAAATAAATAAAGTGATGTTCATTTTTAATTCTATATTAAATTTAGCAACAGTTAATTATATTAGAGGAAAATAAAAACATATATGGTGGCCAAATGTCTGGTTCATTGCCTGCACAGCATCAAGTAGCACTTCCAACTGCATTGTAAAATTTCATAGCAAGTAAGCTATATATTTTATAGTAAGATAAATGTTTAGTTACCAAAGAGCCTATTAGAGTTTTATTTTTGGCAATTAATTGGTGGGTTGGTTGGTTGTTTGGATTTTTCTGGCGCAAGAGCCATGTCTGGCCAAACTGCGCCAAGCATATGGTTTGAAATTCTACAAGATGTAAAGAATCAAACATTAAAATGTCTTAAATACAGTAAAAGTGCACATATTCAGAGGATATAAAATGTTTTCAAAAGTTTAAAATTTTCAAATAAGAGTTTCAAAAATGGTTTTCGCAAAAAAAATTGTTAAAAAAATTCAATGAATAAATGGCGAGTAAGTAGCAAAAAATATAGCTAAATACGTATGTAAAAACCAATGGTTTTTAAAAATTTAAAAATGTTTGGGTGATGTTCTTCACCCACCAAATCCTGTTGAGTTAATAATAAGGAATTTAAAACTTGAACATTCAATTAAAATGTGCTTGATTGTTAAATCTACGTGACACGTCTGGCACACCGGTGTCATTTCGCCAAAAATGAGATGCTTGAATTAATTGGTGGGATACTATTTATTTTAAATATCAATAAACTAAAAGTGAAATTTCGTCACATTTTTTGCAGCTGATTGGAATCAAACTATGGTACAGAACTACAATTGTAGTCATCAAATCATTAGCAAATTTCATATGTTCAGTCATTATGTTTTTGAATTATCGCATCTACATGCTTTTAACAGTACAGAGGTTTATAAGAGACAGTAAAAGGTTTATAATGTAAGAGATAGCATTTATATGTAGAGATATTGACCAACAAACTGTCAACCTCTGAACGGATTTGATTCAAACATTCATACTTATCAACTATTGAGATAGTAAACTTGTATACCAAACTTTATTTCTTTTTCTCTTTTTGTTTATTAGTTATGATATCTTTTATTTAGAAAACTGGAACAATGTAATCCATCTAGTTCAAGGAACATTCGAAATATCGTGTTCGTAGACAGACGGATAGACAAAATTCCAAAAATCTATTTCAAGGGGGGGGGGTCAACAATGTGGAGATTCAGGAAAATCAAGAGGTCGAATTTTTTGGTACAAAACTAAGTTACAAAAAACAAAGTTAAACAACGAACTTGAGCTTAAATAACTACAAAAAAAATGCTCTAGATTCAAGAGAACGACAAAGAAGAAACTTCGATTGCGACAATTGCTACTCAGAATAGAATTTTTCAGAGTTGCTTAATGAGGTAGTAATAGAGTAAAGGGTCCAAGAATGTCAAGGCTAACGAATTGATTAAGATCTAATTAAGATTGACTATTTTCCCTCCTTCTTACAATGCATCATAATAAATGTGAGGAATAATAGCGTCATTATCACATGATAGGCATCAAATGCTTAAAGCCAATTTCGGAATCCATTAATTACCCGGTACTTTTTTTTTTGCTCCTAATATTACTTCATAGTACGCTCAATTGCTTGATGATATGTGTAGTATTTTATGCATGATTTTGATTCTTCTTAAATCGACCCCATAATAATTGATACGCAAAGGAATCTGAAATATCGTTTTAAGTGCAATGCTGGCAAAAATGCTTGATTTTCGAAAGAAAAAATAAGAAAACATTCTTTGAAAAGCATTTGTTTTTTGGAATATTAGAACACAATTTCCAATTTTTTTGCAAATAAGATACAGTTTTTCAAAACTTATGCCGAATAATCTTGATAATTTGAGAGAAAAATCCTCAATTTGTTCTAATAATTTTAATTCTTTTAGATTATGAATTTTTTTTTCTATTTAAAAAAAGCATATAAAGTAAAATAGCAGATCATATGAATGATAATCAAATATTTAAATTAATGCTTTAAAATCATAGAGTATGTTTAAACTCAATATAAATGTGACATTCTTCCTTCTAAAAAAATCCTTATTTGCAAATTTTCTGTAATAAATTCATCCAAGAATAATATTACTGTACTATCAATTATTTGTTTGCAAGATTACAAGATATTTTTGGTGAATAATTGTATAATTCCTGTAATATCGGATTAGTAATTTTCTGCATTTTTTAAAACTTTCTCATTTAAGAAATGCATAGAAGGTATTGTAATTGTAGTTTTTTGGTCAAGTATTCATGTTTCAACACACCACGAGTTCGAAAAACTCACTTTGGGCACTATGTTTTGATCTATTTGTGAATATAACTCAAAAAATGTTTGAGTTAGATGAATCAATTTTTTTTGGCATATAAACTATAGAATAAATTTTTAAAGTTACATCAAATTGTGAATAAAATTCTTTCGTAAGAAATTTATCCATCTGTTTGTTCGAGTACAGATGACTAGATAACTACAAAATATAAAGAATGAAATGAATAAAATTTGATACACATATTTAGCACCTAAAATGTAGATTCTTATCGAAATGTGAACCTCATTGTCAAATTTTGTGTTTGTCCGTACTTTTGCATGAAAACGCAATAATTCACAAACGTAATGATATAAATCAATGAAATGTAGTGTGTAATTTTATAATTACAACTTCAGTTCTGCGTCAAATTTTGGTTTCAATCGGTTGGCACATAATCTAAATGCATATTGCAACGATATATTAAGTAAAAAGGATAGATTCATACCATATATCTATATTTCGTAATAAGTATTGTTCGGCAATGGTATAAAGGCATGTCCCTTTGTCTGCGATTTTATGTGGAAGAAGATATTTAAGACCTTTATAGAAAAATGTGTTAGAAAGTTTCGGTGAGAGCACACTCGTTGGTTATCCACTGCATTGACCTTTGTCAAACAGAATGTTTATGAGATTTTATTCTTCGTTTATCCCTTGGAATTTTCACGTGTACCGCTGTATTTTATTTTAATAACCCATTTTATGTATAATCTCTATATCAGTTATTATATCAGTAGTTTGGGAAAATATCTTAGATTTAGACCTGATGACTGGATTTAATCTATAGATTCATTTATTGATAAATGTAAGAAAATATAAATTATCACCTGAAAAGATATAAGATATGAAAGAAAAAAAAAAGTCTTCTCCTGAGAAAAAACACACATTCCATTTTGTATTTTCTTAAGGACTTTTAGGAAAGCTAAAATGTATAGGACACTTGCAAATATATATTTTACTTTCAAAAGTTGAAAAAAAAAAGAATAAACGCTTTACAGTTTGAATAACGAGCAAATTTGGGGTGAAGAGTAAAAATGTCATCACAAAATTGTAGTAAAACTGTATTCTCAGCGATGAGGGAACTGGAATAAGAATCAAGCCAAGTTTTAAAATAGTTTCAATTCTTCTGTCAATTGATCTTTTTGGCTTCACACCCAGAAATAAACTGCCTTTTTTTCGACATCTATATGTCTGGGAAAAATTGAAGCCGAAAAAAGCGTTTCGTGTTAGCAATAATGTTTAAAAATTATTCATCCATTTAAAAATTTTTCATCTTTATGTATTTATATATTTAAAACAGAGGGAAATTTCTTGATTGATAGAAGAGATTATTTCCTCTTTTCAGCATTTTTTGTAATATTTAATAATAATTATGCATGCTATTAGTGTAGTAATTAATAATAATTTTTATTTAATTCATGCATTGGTATCGAAAATTCCATGATATGCAATCCTAATTTCTCATTTTCTTTTATTTTGAGAATTCTTTGAGTTCAAATTATGAAAATATTTCAATTTGAGTATTAGTTTGATGCATATTTAAGGCAATCATCCCCAAAACAATGTTTTTTAATTACTTCATCACGTTCTAAAATGGATTTTCCACTTAAATAATTAATTAATTCACAACTTCAGATTATTTTTTATCTTTTAATAAATATAGCATTTGTAGTTTTGTGTTATAAATAAAATGCTAATTACAATATAACGATTTATATTTTTGTCGAGTACTATATTAAAGATTGAAATAAAACCCCAAAAAATCTTTAAGGATCGTTCAGGCATTGCAAACAAATTTAGTTTAGGAATATTTAGGCCCCTTTTTGAAACAAGATGGACTTTGAAATTTTGTAACAGGGGTCTCGACGAGGGCGACACTTGAATTAGCAAGACATCAGTAGAATAACATTCGGTTCCTATGCATTTAACCTCACCTGGCTCACAAGGAGCTCTTCAGTGGAATCAAGTTCGAAATTAAAACTTTCCGAACCCAAAGCTGAAGCTTTATTACTAGCCCACCTTGGTCTTAGTATCCAAAACAAATCTATTTTACTCGGGAACATATAGAGGAAAAATTATGAGAGTACAGAACATTGCCTTAAGTGAATTAAGCAATTCTAGCATTATTCCAGTTATAAAGGAGGTCGCATTTGGATAGAATGCTGAAATGGAAAATACAAATTTAGCTAATGAAAAACTATTAGTAGCGATACGTTTGTATCCTGAAAGATTTTCAGCCACGTGTCTCACCACCTCGAACTACTTACGCGTTTACACTGAAGGTTTTGTGAAGCTGGAACGTTTCCAGTGATCGACCATAACGAATGTTTGATGATCTAGCTTCTGACTTTTGTAGTAAAATACGATCTATTTTAGTAATGTTGTAGAACTGGCGTCGCCCAAGTATTTAAAAAGAAACAGCTCATCTTACTATGCACACATATTTTCTCTATAGATTTCTATATAAAATTGATTTATTTTACATTCTTGATCAAGCTTTAAAAACTTGTCAGGTCCCTTTCAAAGCATTCTGCATTACATGCTAACAACTTTTATTATTTGGATCCATTTTTTTGCCCAGTGACACTTCAGCAATTCCATATAAACTATTTAATTTTTTAAAAATATAAATAACTAAGAATACATTTTGAAATAAAAGTCTATAATCAATTACTTTTAAGCTAAATTCAATAGTTGTCTTCATGTTTAAGTTTTTTTCATATCTTGTAACTATTAATTTACCCGAAATATAAATATTAAATATAAATCTGAAACTGTTAATTCATCTGGAAGTATAAATATTCAGTAAGAATCCGAGTGAAAAATAAAAGATGAAAACCTTTCATTATTTTCGTAAATCATAAATCTGTCCATAGGATATCAAATAAATACTTTGATAACTGTCATTTCTCGTCTTCGTTTCGGCTATGCTTAGAATAGAATGTTAGAAATGTTGGTGAACTAATGGTGAATTTAATCACTATTTTCTCAACAGATGATTGTTAAAACTATTAAAATATAAGGATACTTTTCTTTCTCTGTCTAACTTATCTTACCTTCTTATTCATATCAACCAATTGTTTTTATAATAAAAATTTGTATTGTATTTGTATTACAATCAGATTCTGCTCTGTGCTTTGAAATTAATAAATTTTGAAAAAGTTTGCTTACTAATCTTCTAATTTTGGAACACAATTTAGAAGCAATTATAGCTGATTATGTGAAAACAGGTATTACCTTCAAGATTAAGGAACAGTTCTGATTTAATTTAATATGGGCTAATTATCTACGCAAAAAGATTTTAAAATAGTAAATAGATTCATATAGCGATAAGTTTATAGTTGTTAAACACACATTTAACTATGTGGTTGATGTTAAAAGGAGTTTTCTCAGAAATTATTTCGCCAATCATGAAAAATAAATGATAAACTTAAAATTTTTTTTATCATTTTGCTTCAGAAGATACTAAGTATTTTTGAAAATTTTAGATTATTAAATTAAAACTTATAGTAACATATGCTATGTATGAAAAAATTAACAATGAAGAAGAATTCATAAATTCTTTCTATAATTTAACTGTTAAAGCAACCATTTAAATGATTAATGTCAAGTGCACGAATATATTTATTCAAAATTATATATATTTAAAACATTCTATTTCATGGTATTCGTGCAATGGAAGCATCTTGTAAAGGAATTTATAAAGTTTTTCGTTCAAAGTTCGACGAACAGATTCTGACTTTTTGTTTTCTTGTCTGTTATGATTCATTTACTTTTAGAAGAGAATTGTAAATAACGTAATAAGAAAAATAATAATAAGAAGAAAAATCAAAATACAATTTTGCTTTTGAATCATAATGGTAAAAACTTCTTTTCGTAATAAGAGGAAAATGTCCTTAAAAACTTTAAAGTAATTTAAAGAAAACATATTTCTTAAAACTACTTTTATTCTAAGCATGTATAATTTTTGAACCTTTACTAAATTATTGATTTATTTATATATTTTTTTCATTATAAAAATAATTATAAAAGAATATTATCCGATATTTGGACAAACTTTTCTCATTACTTAGGCTTCAATCTAGTGAAAGATGATCTCTAAATAAATTCAACAGCAAGACAAGGAGCAAACTCCTATAAGTAGATTAAAGAAATTTTTATTTAACAATATGAAACAATTTTTTTACCCTGCATCTATAATCACATTATAACAAAATAATTTATTAATGACGATTATTAAAATACCCTTTAAAATTAGAGGAGCACAATTTTACACAATAAATAATAAGAAGAGATTTTAAATCTTCAGAAGTTTGAATAATTCCGCCTGTTTTACAAAGTACTTCATTTCTTTCTCAAATAAAACCAGCTTTATTGAAGAAGAATATCTAGTTGGCAAGCTTCTGTTTTTACAAATGATGCACAGCAATCATTATTATACCAATAATGACGAAGAAAACTCTATCAACTGCAGCCGCCACAAGCTTCCACTCGTCTCTGACAGTGAAAGATTCGACAGTGGAAGCATCTTCTTTTAACTGCACACGATCCAGTGATACTTTGTCTTCTGATAAGGGCGATCTTAAGCAGGTATATTTTCCAAGTGGTCCCGTCAAGAATTGTATGATTGTTGGAGCTGGACGAGAAGGGCCAGATAAAGAAGCAATTTTGATGATAATGAAGACTTGAACGAGAATTGACAAAACAACCAAGTACATAGTTGTTTTGACAAATGATACTGAAATATTAAAAAAACACATTAAATTCTCATTTGGAAAGTCGTTACTAATATTCTTGCGAATATATTAGCTTATTATTTAATTGTAATGATTGCATTTTATACAGAGTATATGAACTTTAAATACGGTACTTTAATAGATAAAATAACAAGCGCAAATCTTAATCATAAATAAAATACCCTTGCTTTGACTAGACATCTAAGTATCGTCAAGTCAGTTGTATGTATATTAAAGGAGAAGTTCTTATAGACATTTACTACCGCATTCTCTTTCTCCAGGAGTTATATTTCACCGGTTGAGGGAAAGTTACCCTACATGTTTAAAGTATCAACGAAAGAAGCAAGAATTCGGACAATTATACGGTAACTTCTCATCACGTACTTGAATGGGCTCATTTCCTCTTTGCCACACAGTAACAAATCTTAAAAGATCTTCATTGTTTCAGAGAAACAAAAGTCTTAATTGCTCAACATAAAACCTGAATGCAATGCTTATAAAAGATATTTACAGTTGGACACATCTTGTTTTTATAAAACATTTGAATGTTTAAGTAATGTCCAGAACATGAATCAGAATAAGTGATGCTTTGGAAAACCCTAGATTCGGATTCAACGAGCTTCTATTTGCAATATAATTTGTAGAAAATTTTATAACCAGCAAGATTTGGATACCTTGCACTTTTCCATCTACATATTTTTTTTTAATTTTTTAATATGTTATCACGATTTGCACAGAAAGTTGATGTTGGAAAAATAAAGATATAAATTAAATTTGAGATAACTATTAATATAGAAACTAAAAGACTGAAAAAAATAAAAGATGAAATCATTAATATATATTTCATATTATTTTTGACTTCCTAAAATGATCATATCATGAAAGTTATTCGATACATGGAGGGAAACAATGTAAAATTTTCTGTATTGGACTTAATCGTATAAAAGAAGTCACTTCAGATAATTCTGAAGCATTTTATTTAACATGAAATACAAAGCCATAGATATAGCCCACTGTAGAAGCCTTTTCATTTTTGTCATAGGATATTCTTATCTCAGAGCATTAAATTCAACTTACCTGCTGAAGAAGCTAGAGCGGGTGATTGGATATCTTTGCCCAAATATACCAAAAGGACATTCAGAGAAAAGAAAAGGAATCCACCTAGTAAAATTTTCTTGGACGAATCAGGTGGCAACCAGAAGATAGAAAGTGTGAGGAACATGACTAGAATGCAGGAAGCTCTGGTAGCATCGATGGCTGGTACAGATCGTCGTCTCATTGGGAAAAAAATTTGAATACTTAAGTAAGGTTCAGGACAGCAATCATAGTAAGTTACGTTTCGAAAAACTCTAGCCTCGGATTCAATGAGTTCCCATCTGAAAGATAAATTCAGTAATTTATAGTTATGAGAGCAGCGCCAATTATTTCTGTGAAAGTTCGTCGTTGATGTTCTGAAACATAATTCATCTTATTTAACAAAATGCACGAGAAATTTTGCAAATTTTAGGCACCACAGAGAAGATTTTACATAACGTGTCTATGTACTAAAACGATAAATATAAAAAAATATGTGAAATAAAAATATATTTATTGAAAGTTATGAAAACTACATTATGAAAATTATTGTGCCAAAATAAAAGTAATGGAAGCGAAAAACTATTTAACTTGTAGAAGGATGCCTCAAGTAATAGTTAGTTTTACCTGGGATTTATATTTTCAAATTCGTCTAAAATAAGCCATTCAGAGTGCTGGAAATCAATCTCCCATCCATCATGCATCCAAGATCCGACCGCAATGACGCACTCTACTTTGTCTGCAGAAGCGGCAGTCAATGCTGGACAGGAGGTCTGGGTGAGTATTGGTGGAACCCACCATACCCTACCGGTCTGATCGAAAGCTACTAGAACTTCTTGAGTAGGATTCACACTTTGACTGTGACTATATATAAAGTAAAAAAAAAATTCCATTAATATAGTGAAAGAAAAGATAAAATCTCTTAATTAATGAAAAAAATTGGAATTTGCTCTCAAGTAATCATATGAGAACATTAATTTTTAGAGTTGTTGTTTGTTTTAATTAATTTTAATCATTAACCAGTTTAAGCCATTCTGAAACAATCATGCGACTATTGTATTGTTCAATCGTTAATTTTTAGAAATGCGATGGTGGGTTTTCCCCATCTCAAAATATTTCGAGCTCCAAAAGTTTTTTTGCCAGTTAGAAAAAATGAAAACGAAAGTTAAAAATAACTATATTAACTTTACAATATTATATATCTCCCCACCCTATTTTGTATCGATTCCCGTTTCCTATGTACTTCTTCTTCGGGCAATAAATTCTTGCAACCCTGCCCTTTATTAGCCAGACAGGAGAATTGGGTACATGGTGAACATTCGAGACAGGTTGTAACTTTAAGTTGGACATAAGTCGTCAAATGTGACAATATCATTTTCTAATAACTCTAAAAGCAAAAAATTGATGCCTTAAAAACCATAAATCCACAATTTTCTACTCGTCATTTTGTAGCTTCAAAAATCTCAAATCAAAAGAACATGCTGTTCTCATATGATAAAAAAAAAAAAGAAAAATCGCAGGAAAAATTTAAAATTAATGGCTAGTTTCTCCCCCTAGATATTTCTTTTTGTTTGGCTAGCAGATAACGCTAACAAATGGCAATTAGGGTTGCAATAAAATTGTAAATATTATGTTTGGTGGGAAGTCACCCAAAATTAATTCAACTTTATTCAACTAAATTTATTCATTTTTTTTCATTTTTTAAATATTTGGTCTAGTCACATTACAATAATAAATTCTTATTTCTGCAATATATCTTAGTTTAAATAACTATAAACAAAATTCTGTTTTTACCTGTTATGAACAGTTACATCTGGAACCCAAATCATACTGGCAGGCAGTTGTAAATAACCGTTGTAATCGGTTGTATTCCATTGTAATCTTGGATCCAACCAAGTCTAAGAAGATTTTGGAAGGCAAAATAAGGAAAAAATATCAATATAATCAATACAAATAATACTTTATAATATCTAAGTTCGAATGGGCCGGTGAATGAGAATGAACATTTATAATCTATGACTATTTATAATGACTATTCATTATAATAGTCATTCATAATGATTATTATGAATGACTATTTATAATGACATTTTTCAAAAAAATTCACTAATGGATTTAATGGGAAATAATTTATATTTTACTTCAAAAATGATTCTACGACTCAAAAGCAACCTTAAATGATTAATCACGAAATTAAAATTTCGATCTCCATGTACAATGTTTTTGTTTCTGAATATCAACGCACATCCATAACATCATATTTTATTTACTAAATTTTTAAACTTAAATTTTTTTTGTTGACTATAATTTTTTTCTATTGATTATTTGAAGGCTTTTTAATGAGGCCAAAGAATTATTATTATATTATCAGTTAATGATAAAATTATTTAGAAAGGTAATAGTCTTTTTTAATTAAAATAAATAAGAAATGTTTATAGCTAAGTTCAAAATAAATTTCTTCTCTACTTTACTAACAATTAATATCTTTTAATCTAATAAATTAAATGCAATGAACTTTACAGAATAAAGAGACAAGCATTGTCATAAATATTGATTTCTGCCTTCATGCTTTTTTTTTGGCTCCTTTTAGAATGGTTCAATTGATATTCATTTATCAAAATCGAGGGACTATGCGTATTTTATTGCTCTGTTATGAAGCAAGTCTTGTAAAAGAGAGATTGTCTTTTTAGCTCTCATTTATAGCTTTTTTTTTTGTTAGTTTTAGAAAAAGAATCAAAATGTTTGCATCGTTGTTGCTTTTTAAAAAAAGATTTAGTGATAAATTGTGCTATACATGCATTTGAAATTGTTTTTGAAATTAGTTAGTCATTTGTTAAAGCCAAAACATTTTAGTTGGCTATTTGTGCCTCATTATAATGCCGGGTTCACATTCGGCTAGTTATAAGACTGCCAGCAGGCAGCGCATGCGCAGAAAAGATGAAAAACACTGTTCGATCAATGGCAAGTAATTGTCCCGATCGACAACAGAATGCCACTGTATGGTATTTTTTTTTCTAACTGCGTATGCAATTTGTAGAAGTTGGCGTGAAAAATTGATCCTTTATCATAGATTAAATCAGACATTTTTTGCTTTTTGTTTTTTTTGATGCAAAGTTGTGTTTTTGTTCCATTTTATTTGTCCTTTTTTTCTACAGTGTTTCAAATTTAGGTATGTTGACCTTTTTTTTAAAAAAATTACCACGTTTCTTTGAATAAATATCCATTATTTTAATACAACCCACAGTAAAAAAGAAAAATGCAGGGACGCCAAAACGGCGATTAATAACCAAGAATAAAACCCATCTTATGAAATTGTGGCAAACATAAATCAATCCCTTTATGCTCATGATCTGCCTACTGGCACGAGTGTAAACCCGGCTCAAGAGTAAAGAACTATCTAATCCATAAATTTTAACTTTTTAATGCCGAAAAAAAATTTGAGAAATAGTGAACCGTCTTAACAGTTTGTATTCAAATGTGATCAATTATTAATTTTATTTCATTTGAACATTACGTTTCAATATTATTTTCTGTTCTTTATTAGAGTATTTTTGGGTAAGGAATGTTATTTATAAAAATCAAAGTGAACGAAATTCCTTTGACATATTAAAATTTTTTAAAATACTTCACTCGTTTTTTTCTTTTATTTCATGACCAAAGAATTTATAAATTTTTATTAACCTTTAGCACTTTACTGTCGTCACTGTAAGGGAATTGCATGCATACTTAGATTTAAAATACTATATAATGACAATAAACCTTAACTGAAATTGCAAATAATAATTTTGGTTCCTGATGAAAGTAAATATGTTGTCTTGTAAAGAATGTAACTGACTAATGCAATCAGTAAAGGCATTATAAGCATTAATTTTGTGATTGCAAAGGAATATGAAATATTAAGGTTCATTTTTAGTCTCTTAGAAGAAAGTGATTAAAAGTTTGATACTACCATAAACAGATACGAGTCCACACTAAATATGGCAAGCTCTTCATTCTAGAATAAAGAAAAAGAAAAAGAAAAATAATATCCAGTCAAGATTGAAAAAAATATATGTGGTAAAAATAAATTATGTGCTAACAAAATGTTAAAAAATGATATGTTGTTACTGATTGCATCTCATGTTTTATCTTTTAAACGCTCTAGGATTTATTTTGTCAGAAAACAGGAAATTCTTTAGAAATGAAATCTTTCAAAGGTAGATAAAAATGAGTAAAATTTAATTTAAATCTTGAAGTATTAATCTGATTGGCAGTTGCGACTTTTGTTTCTGTTAAAGAATTGAAAATATCTTTTGTGAAGATTTGTAAATGATGTTAGCGCTTAACATTTATTATATTGGAATCTGATTATAAATCTTTGTTTTCCTTTAATAGCTTACGTAGTAGGGTGTTATCTTTTAAATGATCGCGTATTGTATACTTATAATATTTTGAAACGAATGAATTTTTCAACGTCCGCGACTTTGCATTAAGAATCTTAAAAATCCTTTCAGCTATCGCATTTTCCATAGTTCTTAAAGTTATAATGTTTTTAGATTGGTTTATTATTAATAAAATAAGTTACGCAAAAATCGTTACATGAAAGAGAATTCTTTGTTTAAAAACCGTGGGATATAAAATATTACTAATTAGATGTACGAACAATAAGCCGGAATGTACCAAATAAAACCCTAAAGATGGTGACAACAAAATAGATAAATCAAACTTTTTAGGCTACTATATTTAGGATTTAAATAAGGTTCGAAATTTTTTAATGTAGCAAAAGGAGATAATGCTTTTTTTATGGTTTAAAAATTAAATTATTTATATATACAAGAGTATGTTGATCAAAACATATTATTTTATCCATTTTTATTATAAATTGCAGATTTCAAGAATATTTCATCTAAAATTTTATGTCATGAATATCCTCATTTTTCAAATCCAGTCAATCAATTTTTTTTATAGCCTGTAAATAAATAATTTTGAAAAGTTCTATACAGTTTGTTTTTTGTCGGCTAATACGACGACCACTGGCTCCATTAGTGCATAGACCACCTCTGTCTGCACGCTTTTACGCTTATAAATGATTAAGGATAGTGAAGTTTTATGACAAAACTTGGGCTTAATGATGTCATAAAATGATATATATTGACATCTAATAAAAATGACAATTTGATACGCTGTGAAAAAGTTAATCCGAAATTATTTTAAAAAAATGGAAACCATTGTTGTATTCTCTAGAAATCTGTATATTAATATGAAATTGCATTTATAACAATTTAGATTTTCAGTTACTAATAGTAAAATTTTAAAATTTTAGTGTGCATTGAAATTTTTAGAAATAATGCTGTATTGACAATATTAAAAATTTGCAAACATTTGGACTTGGAAAATAATATTTATATTTCACGTGATATTACGACTCCCTTTTTCTTATGAATTTAGCTTTCGCATTACTCTGAGAAGGGGAGGTTGTGAGAAAATATTGCAAATATACGGATGAGAAATCGCTGTATAAATAAGACGGGTTTATTCTGGAGGTACATTGACATTTTGTGATTGAACTAGTTCCGAGGTATGTCTCCTAAGTCAGGGAATAAGCTATGACTTCAATTTCTTTGAAGATGTCATGATGTTTATCATTCAGATGATGGCCAATGCAAATTGGTGAAAGTTCGCTTGTTTTTCTGGTTATGATTGACCTTTTGTTGATTTTGTAATTATTTAATTTTGAAAGAGTAGAAAATTTGCTAAAAAAGGAGTAGAAGCAGTCGTAACTCGCCTGCATTCGAAATATGTAACGTAGAATCACTATATATTTTTACTGGTCATAAATGCAATTTGCTACTCTCATCCTTTTCGTAGGAGTTGAGTAGCACCAAAACCGTTTGTTCTGCATTTAAGGAAACAAAAGATGCCATAAGTAAAATGTTTCCTTAAATCTTCTCAACCAAGCAACTTCCCACAGTTAAGAACAAATAATTTCTCAAAAGACTTAACAGAGAATGGTACAGACGGTGTTTTCCAGATCAATCTATAAAATTCACTATACAAGAATAATTCGAAATTCTCCAGTTGATTTACAGTAATTTCTTGAAGAAATTAGTCAGAAATAAACAATAAAAGCATACACATTGAAGTGAAAAGAAGTCGAGTTTAATTGAAGATTCAAATTCTAGTAAAGATTTAATTAACCACTTTTTCTCTTTGTCAAATTATGCAAATTTCTCAGTAGATTATTTATACTATTTTATGCATTGATTAATGTTCAAAATATCTATTCTAAAATAATTAGTAAGGAATTTAGAATTCTTTTTGAGAGATTAGTTGTTTTCTTAATTTCCTCTATATTCGTAATACTTCATTTTGAAAAATATTGGCATCGGATTACAGAAATGGGGAATAAAAATTATCACAGACACTGCAAACTTACTGGATGCACCATAATTAAAATTACAAGATTTTAACTGTTGAAAGAGAGAGAGAGAGAAAAGCAACAACTGTAGACTAAACAGTTGTGAAGACAGTAGGATTTCATTTTCAAACCCCTTTCATTTACTGCTGAGTGAAATTGGTCAAGACCTTTCCAAATATTATCGACTGAAGTATGGTAAAAATTGGGTCAATAAGTCCTTATTCTCAAAATGATCATTCAACATACATGTTTCAGAAGAAAAAAATGAACTTGAATGTCTAATTTAATTTTGAGGTTGTTTTTAAGATTAAACAACACAGTTTATTTTAATCCGTGGAATCTTTAGATTAAATAGTCCAAGAATGTATTATGAAAAATCGCTAAATGGTTTATGACAGATTTTTACCAAGCCTTTTTCTATTATTCTCAATTTTTTTGTGGCAATTCCTTAAATATTTAATATAGTTATAGATTTGCTAGAACTAAAATAATATCTATTTTCCATTTTGAAAATCTAACGTGGTTTTATCGTGAACTTCTTTGTTGAATCGCTGACAGACAACAAAGTCAACCTATTACTTCATGATGAACACTTTCTTTTTGCATTAACGCGGCGATGATGTTCATTAATTCTACAGTTGCCTGTCTCTAATTTAGGTAGAGTCAGCTTATATTATATCTTCTAAAATTCAATTAAAAACCAATGGAAGTGGTGTCCCCAATACTTGCAAACTTTACAATAAAAATGTTATACCCTCGCCCTCCAGAGGAAGGGGACGTGGCTTTTGAGTAAGAAAGAGAGCGCTTTGCTTGGCATTGGCAATAGTAAGTTAATATCAATTTTATAATAGTTACAATAGCTAGGAAATATCAATTTTTTGCAAATATCATTTTTGCATTTTGCCTGAATCCATCGTGTCATCCTTGGCTAATTAATCCCTGGCATGCCGTAAATAGTATCCGAAAATCAAAATTTGTGCTTTAGACGCATCTTTTTCAATCGATGGAAACGAAAATTTGACTCAAAATTACATTTGAAATCATAAAATCCTATACTAAATATGTTTATGATAAAATACATCTGATATATTTAAATCATTGCGTTTTTGGATTATCCCGTTTACACGTTTCTATGATATAAACCAATACACAGTCAACCTCTGCTTGAATTTCGTTCAAATTTGTATGGTGTCAACACTAGAGATGGTAAATCTATGTTCTGATTTTTCTCCATCTAGTTACCTCTGTTTTGTAGTTACCGTGTTAACTTATATTCTGACAGTCGGGTAAACAGATTCTCAGAACAGATTTTCTGAAATTTGACAGAAATTTACAAATTTGAAGCAAAGACCATATATAAAATTTGTCCTCCACAAAGCAATTTTAAGTTATCTTTGTCACAGGTAGAAGGATGAATTGATATGCCTTTTGCAACATTTTTTTGAACTTAGTGTAGTCTGAAACGTAGAGATTCTTCAAAATTTTCAGCTCACATTTTTTGATGACTATACTTCGTACAAGAAAAAGTAATAGCTTGACGTTGGTGGAAGAATGTATTCAATTCCGCTTATAAATTGCACCTTACGATTTAATTACATATCTAGATCCATGTACTCTCAATAACGAATGCAACAAATATTGTAGGATTCCTTTCAAAATGATAAATTGCTATGAATCTTTGTGAATATTATATCTCTTATTTCAATGACAAATTACGAATAAAGATCTTTCATGCAATTACATTTTTATCAAGAACTACCAATAAATATCAGCAATAAAAATTACATTAAAGATAATTTAACATTTAATTTGAATTTACTACATTTTTAAATTGTGTATTGCTGATATTGAAATAGTATTTGGAAAATTTTCAAAGTTTTGACAAAATGTCATTTTATGCGGCATATTTATATTAAAATGACGACTGAAGGAGATTTTGAAATTTAATAAAACGAGAAGGATTGTCATTAAATAAACATTTTTATTCTTTTTAAAAACATTAACATATCAAGTGTAGTTTTCACTAATTAGTTGTTCACATGATTTAAAATATTATTTGAAAGTTACTTTAATTCTCAAATTTTTTAAAATAATGTACCTTTACGCAAACTTAACAGACTAAAGAGTAGTGATTTCTAAAATACTGATATAGATAACTGGAAGTTAGGAACTGAACTGATACAGCGATTCTTAAAATGATGGCGGATCTCATATTATTTTACTGCTCTCTTTGGATTTTAAATATCCTTTTACATTTTTGACATTTATATTTATCTAATAGTATTCTGAGTGAGTTTTATGTATAGATTTATAAAATCTTCCTGTAAGTCTATGCCATCAAAGTAATTTTTTTACTATGCATTTAGAATTTTATTTCATAACATTGCATCCTGGAAAAAAAACGGCACAATGTCACAAAACAAAAGCATATGTTTTTTAGTTGATTTTAAAAGGAGCAGTTGGTAAATATGAAAATTTAATCTATGGGAATCAAAGATGCCACAGATCTTTTCGGAATAGAATGTACAGATGTTTGCTACTCTTGTTGTTTCAGATTTATATTTCTGTTGTATGAAGTATAGAGGAAGTACTGCAATTATTAAAAAGTTATTGAGAAATCTCCACGCTTAATACTTCCCGTAGTCCAAGAAACACATTTTAGCATTGTTTTTTTATAGCTCAGTTTCCAACCTATGATTGGAATTTTTTTAAAATGCTTTCTAATCCAATGTTTTCTAAATTAAATTTTCTGATTTATTGAGATCCTATAAATGACTATGAAATTAAAACGCTTTCGATTCTATTTATGTAAAAATATTCCACTATTTTTTGTAACTTTTTCAGATTAAAAAAATAATAAAAGTTTAGTGAAATAAAACTTAAAGTAAAACAAGCACACCGAAAAAATTTAAAGTACTGTATTTTTATTTTTAGTATAAAATGTTTTTGGAGAAGTTTCAAAATATAATTTTTGACCATTTGATTTATAATCAGGCCCTTTCACAGAATTTTTTTAAATAAAAACAAACGCTTAGTGACTGTAAACTGATAAAATAAACTTACTAATAAGAGAAATGGCGAGAAAAATCTGAACAATGTTATAGCTGCTTGGTGCGAAAATTAGAATATGAAAGAGATTGGTTATAATAATGATACATTTTCATATCATGAAAAATATTTTGAATTTATTGAAAAATACTTCCCCTGTTTATCATTAAAACGTAATAAAAACACAGAAATTAACACTTACAAATTCAATTATTTGACGAGGCATGAAAGCAGTATGTACTTCAGTCGTATTTGTTCCGTTCGTCGGTCGAATATATTTATCATAGTTTTTTAAGATCTTCTCTTTTACTTTCTGCATCTGAGCTGTAGTATCTGGTTCGCAACGTATTTGTTTCACGAATACTAACAATAAGAAAAAAAAAACAATATCAGTATAGATATAATAAAAATGATCAATTATAATTCAATGATAATCTATTCAATCTTATTTTTAATTCAGATTCTTAAATTGCGAAACAGATTCATAAAATTTAAAAATAAAAAGAATTTCATACGTTTAAATTTCAAGATTTCATGTCAATTCTGTATTATAAGTTTGTATTTCATTTCAGGAAAGTTAAGAACAAATTTGATATCGGAATTCCATATTTATTTACCACTTTTTACTGAGATTAGGATGTTTCCAATTTATAAAATGATTTCTTTCAATAAAATATCATCCATACATGAATCGGTTTTATATTTTTGTAATCCTTAATGGAAAAATTTGTTCAGTTTTATTTAATGCAAAGAAATTCTTTTTATACATTTGCCAGGAAATCATCTATATATTTTGAAGTTATATTTGATTTGATTAACAGTTAGTATACCGTTCAAATAATATAATGACTACTTAAAAAATGCTTAAAATGCTAAAAACTGCATTCCGAAGATTGAATTTTAATAGTTTAATTTGAATATGTATTTGGTTTCCCGTGGTTTTTCCCATACGTATTTGGTTTTTTAATGCTTTATTAATGTTTACTCTTTTACTATATTCCATTTAAGTAATATAATGAGAAAAAATACATCAGAAATGTAATTGCATTCGAAAGGATAAATTACAATTGTTTAATTTTATAGTTAGTTTTCCTTTTATCAGTATTTACTCTTCTACGATTTTTAAATTCTTTTAAAATCTAAATAGGTACAAATGAAAGTTATTGTTTAGTTTAAAACAGCTTTCTCCAATTTCCAGCATAAAAAAAGTAAAAGTCTTATAGAATTAAACAGGCGATTTTAGATTTTAAGCAATGCATAAAATTTCTTTTACAATATTTTGTTGTTGTTTTTAAGTTCGAGATGAATATTATTTTCTTGATTATATCAAATCAGAACAAGCCTATATTCAAGAAATATTATCAAATACTTGGTGGGAATTTCCCCTTTTTTTATTTAACTGTTATTCGTTTATAAGAAAACACAAATGCAAAAAAGATAAATCAAAATATAAAATGCGATTATATAATCTCACCATTTATCCATATAAATGCTATTATAAAAGTACATGATGAATATCTGGTTCTTCCTAAAGCCATCTCCTTTGCTTAAAAACAGGCGTTTTTATGCTGTTCTAATTAATCCTTTCCTCTCTTTGGAACCAAATGAATACTACAGCTGTGAATCTGCACCTCCCTTCCACTAGTATCAGCTTACATCGGTGACAGCTTTGACCATTCTTTAAACGAGTTTCGTTTGCGAATGAAGTTTCAATTATACAAAGAAATAAAATCTTGCCTTATTTTCTTTCTTATAACTTCATTAGGCATTTTGATTTAGCCAACAAATGATTTTTCCACACTTTTGCCATTGTTTAATTTGAAATAATCTTTGAGTTTGTATAAAAGCGCAAAAAAGAATCCAACTCAGAACATCAGTATAGAAAATTATTTCACTTCAAAATCAGTTTAAAATAAGGTTAATCAATATAAAATTAACTTCGAAATCAGTTAAAATAATTTTTTTTAGAAACATTATATTTCCGAATTTTTCTGCTATATATAATTTTTTATGTTATATAAAATATTTTGATTTTTTAACGTGTTTAATTTAATTGTAAAAATAGTGATAAATCTTGAATCTTCGAATATGCGGTATGAATTTTATCAACAGAAGAGGCAACAATCGATATTTCATTACCAGTAAAGATTTTGCATACGATCTTTTTCTATTTTGAAATATTTCTATGCTGAAATGGAGACACAAAAGAAGCCTTTTTATGCTGTTAATAATCACGAGCGAGCAATGTTAGTAGCATCGTGCTACCAGTCTTTTTATTTGTAAGTTTAAAACATTATTTTTTGAAATGCATGACAGTTAAGCAATTATTTATGTTTAAAATACATGGACATACTTCTCAAATTCTTCCTTAAAATTTGCTAAAGAAAAAAAATTAAGCATAAAATAGTTTTATAATGAGCTAGTGAATGATATTTCAATTATTAAAATTAGACGTTTTTAAATTATATTTACATGTCTTAGTGTTTTCTTAAAAAAGTTTGAACCTTTATTAGCTTATGCATCTATGTGGATTCTCCAAAGGATACTGTTATTTTTTATTTTATCATCTAAAATAGGTTTTAGACGATAAAACATTGTTTCAACATATTATCATACGAAATTACTATCAATGAACGTTTTAAATTCGGATGCTGTAAAGTGGTAGAAACAGATTAGCTCCAGGGCCGGCCTTCTGGGGGGGGGGGGGGGTAGGCACGCAGGCCCACAACTGAGGGGGGGGGGCACCCACCATAATTAAGTATTAAAATAGTGTCCTGAACAATAATAATGTTACGCATATTAAATATATACAAGCTTGTTACCATATGGCTGGCTGAGCATCGACTGACGCCTTACGATCGCAGTGATACCTAAAAAAAAGGCTAGAAAAGCTCATTTATGAATAAGAAAATCCTCTTCAGACATGTTAAAATACAGTGGTGTGGCCGGCGCATAGATCTTTAAGATGAGCCTGGGTTCAAATGGAGTAAATAATTGGCTATCTACTTTTTTATATCTAATGCAATATATTTTATGCGTGCATCTTTGTATGTTTGTTTATATCAAATTATTTAAGCAAAAAGTAAAACGATTATAAATTAAGCGATCAACTGCTTGCAATGTCCATTGCATTACTACTTCACCGTGAAGACCGGAATGAAAAGAATTAAGGAACAAGTTTACATGGAGCATCGAACGGATTTTGAAATATACGTTTACAGTATATATTATACTCAGGTCGAAGTGTGCAAAATATTATTAATATAAGGTACGTAGATTTACAGGCACTTACCTCATCTATTAGATAATAGCGTATTGTGTAACATTTAGCTATCTGATAATTCATTCTATAAGTCGCTTATTACTGTTAGATATATCAGTGTCAATGCAAAGGAAATATCCCTCTGAGAGTCAAAAAAGAAAACTACAAGAAAAGAAAAGTAGAGAAGCTAAATTTCAAGAATTCACAAATAGATCAGTTTTTTTTGCTGCGAAGTAATTCTGGCAATGAAATTAATTACTTCGACTGCAGAAGTTGCAATTCTAACTTCAAATGGGAAGGAAATTTTCGCTTAACTACACAGTCTTGCAATGAAAATGTTGAAACGGTGAAATTTGTTGAAGAACCGTGTGTTTATATAAATATGATTGAACCAGAAAATAATTTCGATAATGATAATAACAAATATGATCAAAGGAGTAAAAAATAATCCTGTTTTATGGCCAAGTACTATCACTAATAAATTTAGAAGGTTTGTGTTAAAATCGGACCTTTGCAACATAAAGTAGTTTTTGCTAAAAATGCGATATGTAGATCATTTTCTATTTCATACTACTATAAAAAATGCTAAATGGTGAAACCCAACTTCGCAGTTGGTTAATTTATTCATAGATGCTAGACTCCGTTTTTCGTTTTTGTTGTATACTTTTTCCAAAAGAACAAGAAATGTACCAAACTTTACGCGTGATACAGGTGACTATAATAATTGGAGAAAGCTGCCAATTGTAATCCAAGATCCTGACGATTCCAGTTGTCATTTTATTGTTTGTTGCTTGGAAAGTATTACTATAAAGACTAAATTTATATCCGACTATTAATAAAATAAGTCCAAACTAATATAAGTAAGGTAATAAGCTAGCATAGACTTTAATTACTCTGATTAATTCTATATTATATTCGAATTCAATTTTGAAGCTGCATCTCATTAATTGGCTTGTTGGAATCACCATTTCGCTCACCAGTTTAACAACTTGATATTCGGCTTTAATTTTCAGACCGATTAGAAGCTCTTTCTTCAAAATAGCATGATGATACTCAATAAGTTTACACTAGGAAAACATTTAAAAATAATATGTAGTTTTGTCTTGCAAGCAGATTATCTTACAGATTCATGGAAAAAAAAGAAGATATAAATTTTAATCATGAAAAATGAACTGCATAGTTTTTGATTCGATTCTCAAGTGTTTCTCTTCAGATCTTTAAAAACTCCGATTTTATTGCAAAATTCTGAGTGTTCCGAGCATTTCATTCTTTTTTCTAGAGCAGATTTCCAATCTGAAATATGCAAAAAAAACCTTTAACTTGAGCTGCTTGACTTAATTTTTTTTATTACAACAGAGGAATTAAAAACTGCTTTGTGTTGAAAATACTAATAATTCTAATTTGTCATTAATTACTAATTTATGTCAGAAACCGTTATGTTTATAAACGTGAAGCTTAATTTGTTGTTTAACTTTTTTGGAATATAATCTACGCAAATTTCATAATGGTGAAATTTCGATAAAGATGCAAATAATATCTAAATACCTAAAATAATTGGATAAATCTGAAAACCATATTTTCAGTCCCCAACATTGGTTTGATTTCGCCCATTTTTGTTTTATTAAAGCTCAAAACACTTAGACATCTAAATAATCGTCAAGTCAATACTCTATGTTGAGAGAAATCTCAGATATATATTATTTAACATTGTCTTATCACTTGAAAATACTAATAAAGCCCTCCAACAATTATCAAATCCCGATATACCGTAACACCGATTTAAAATTTTTTTAATTAAAAAGCTCATCATACTACATTTACAGTGATAGAGTACCTCTTGCCATTGTTTGCTAGATATATCAGGAAATAAAAGTTTGGCGGACTTCCTAATTTTAAAGATTGATCTGATTTCACCAATTTTATTCTTCAACTAATATTACCAGGTTGCAAATATGACTAATCAATCATATTGCTGCACACAAGTATAATTTAAAAAAATTATGAGTAAAAGAAAGCATATGAGCATAAAAAAAGATATCAACGAATTTATTGAATTCTCTATTAGGCAAACTAAACACAAAAAAGAAAATGAAATATTTCTGAATTATTAAAAGTTTTTAATCATTTATATGGCTTTTTATGTTTTGTATGTATATTTAAAAATTTTTCAACGTTGAAATTAAAGCATGTGCAGCAAGAAAATTCCTTAGATCTATGAATTATGTCGTTAAAATGAGCTCACGGCGATAGCATATTACTAAAACAAGGTTTTATGTGATTAGATAATATAGAAGACAAAATCAATAAGCGATAGAAAAATTCTTTGAAAATACTCAATTAATGTAGATATTTATAACATTAACTATGTAACTAATCTTGCTATGTACCTCATCTCAGACAGTAATTAAATATGAGATTAAATTTAAATTAGTATTTTATAGATGTGCCGAAAATAATAAAATAAGAAAAAGCACTGGTATTTATAGAAGAGGTATCGCACTCGTAGTTACGAAAATAAACTATTTTGCACGTCAAATTTCTTTTTTTTCTCGCACTGTTGTCTGAAAACGAAATACGAACTAGTAGTATTTGTCTAAGACACTTCTGGCAACATACAAACTCGTGCAAAAATTCGTTTAGTAAGCTGAAAAAGTGTCATTTAGAATGAAGAGTTGAAGAACATCGTTCAAGTTCATTAACCGAACAACAGCGTGGATTTTTTTTCTTTATTCGACAGCCTTGATTCCACCTTCTCAGTTTAATGCTACGGAAGCCAAAATAGAAATCATGGCTAAAGTAATAATCTTATCTTAAAAGAACACCTCAGTTTCTCATAAATTATATTATAAAAAATCTTAATATTCAATTTCACAAAAATAAATCATTAAAAGACGAAATAGAAATAAAGCGTTTTAATTCTTTGGCAATATTTAAAAAATCGTTTGCAAATTTACCCTCCAAAAACTTACAGAATTTCTGAATTTTCTCTTTAATTCTCCAAATTAGCACAGAAAAAAATGCATATGAAGGAAATTAGACTATTTGATTAAAATATTTTTTTAAAAAATTATAATAGTTAAAATTTGTAATAAAATAATTTTAATTAGAATTATTCTTGAATTACGAAGAAAATTTATTTATAACTTCGTTTTAAAATTCTAGTGACATTGGTATAAATGTTTTTACTTTTTATTGGTTAACAGTTTATTATATTTTTTCTTATTGATGAAGATTATTGTTATAAGTTAATAATTTTTATTAACAAATACTTTAACTATTTTTAAAACGTTTGTATACTTTTACTATTGTCAATATTTTTTAAATAATTTTATTCTTTTTAAGGTGTTTAATATATTACACATATAAATAAAGATTAAATAATCTAAAATTAAAGAATAAAGAACGGAATGTTTTGTGAGGAATATTATTAACTCTTTTAAGAATTAAAGATGCTTTAATGCAAAATATGTATAAAAAGAAACCTGTAATGACTGCATGAGAAAAAGATGTATTAATCCTTTGCACCGAATAATGACTCTCATTCCCATTCAAGACGATGCATCATTTTGGAGTTTTATTTATTTAACTTTGATCATTAAAAATACCTGAAGAATAGTAAGAGCATGTAAATGAATTAAACGGGTAAATTGAATTTAAAACACACACACACACACTATATATATATATATATATATATATATATAATTTCGAAGCAATAAAGTCTTTATATTAGGTAAATAATTATACAGGTAACTTTATATAGGGGTATTATACTTTATATTAGGTAAATAATTATAAACATTATAAATAATGTTTAAAAACGGGAGGTAATATAAAAAATGAAGAAAAGCTGTTTAATGGTATTTATGTTTCAAACAGTCTATTCCAGCACATTTAATTGTTCATAAAAAATGATACAAAAACCATGCGTAAAGAATTCTAAGCAACCGAAATACCGAAAAGGAAGGCGTCTGAAAGTTCTTTGTTGGTCGCCAGTTTAATTTTATCTTCTCTTAAAACATTAGTGCTTGACAACTGAGTTCACCTTCGTGGAAAGTTTCCAAAATAAAAAAGATTTGTTGCGTGACCAACTGTTGAATAATAGTGGGGAAAATTTCATATGATTGTCTATAATTAGATTTTGAGGGTATTTCTTCGTATTTTCTTAAAATTTAATCCTTTGAGCATCAAAAATTCTTAAGGCTTATTGTTAAAATGAAAAAGGCAATTTTTACATGGATTTTCATTTGAAAATCCTTGTTAAAGTCGTAGATCAAGAATATCATTAAAGGTGCATCTACACGATTCATTAACCTTTGGTTATGTTTCAAATTGTAGTAAAGTTAGGAAAATTAACTTACTAGATAGGTTACATCTAACGAAAAATTAAAATAAAACATTCTTAATATACAAGCTTAGTTTGAAATAAAAATTTTGAAACAGCTTGCTCTATATTTAAATTACCTTTTTGAAAGATAGAAAATTAATTCTATTCAATCAAAGGAGTTTTTAATTATTCACCTGAAAAATACTGTCTGATGGTCAGTTAGCTGTGACATGACTGTTTATCCATGCTCGTGATTTTATTGCTTTGGCATTATAAATCAGTAATTTCCATTTTAGACTTTTTTGAAGGAAAATCATTCAGTTTCAATAATTTTTACCTTTAAATAAGATGATGAAATAGACATTGTGTATAATATAATATGTATTTTATATAAAAATTAATGAAATTAAATAAATTTTAATACAATCATTCATAAGAGTGCTGGCTATTGCTTTATTGTTAGTTTGGTATAGGAGCTTCCAATAATATCTAATACCATAGATCTATCTTTTAATTTTATTATAAATTGCAAAAAGTACTTTAATACCATAAGTGTGGAACAGCTTAGGCGAAGATGACTTTTGTGCTATAAAACAGAAACAAACTCCCTAATAATACTATCGAAAATAAATAAAGATAACCTTATTTAGATTTAATTCAAATATGGGATAAATTTAAATGTATTCTACGTTGTTTTTAAATAAGTTTCATTCTAATGATAAACTTATAATTATATATATAAATAATAAGCAGTATGAAAAAATGGACCAATTTAATTTGGCGAACTTAATAACCTTTATTAATTTTTATTTCATGAATGGTTGATACTAAACAGTAGATTCTGTATATTTCCTCTTGAATTTTTTTTATTTTCTGGAATTATCCAAAGATTTACTTACATAAGAAAATAAAAAATATTCATTGAATAGTTGAAATTTACTTTGCCTTGAGAACTCTTTTGAAATTGTTAATTCTTGAAACATTGCTGCCACATTTGCCAAAATTAATAACAAGACAGTGATACAATCATAAAAATTGTTTTATCATAAACCATAGCTCTGAACTAATTTAAATGCAGTTTAATCATCCTGCTTAAAAATAACTGCTTCTAAATTAAATGAGAAATCTGGACTGAAAGTTCATCACATGCGTTTATTTCTTGGTGTTGTTGAATTAAAGAAAAAGGTTAAGTACTTTTAACTAACACAATACTTCTAAAGAAGTGTCTCACAAAGCAATTTCATCTTCTGCGAGAACAGTTCAATGGTATCCGTATTTCACCATCCTACTTCTCCGAGAGACAGAAATAAACTGTTTTCTAGACTCGAATCCGACCTAGATTTGTGTTCTGCAACTTAGGCTGAATATTTCTCTGGCGAAACCTAGAATTTCGTTCGGTGGCAAGAAAATGAGAATTTGTTTTGTATATTTAACAACACGTGCTGTTATTTACTACAAGATTCAAAAATACTCCGAAAAGAAATTCTCAGCATGATTAAATAAATATTTATTAAGTTATTCAAAATATATTTATTTAATTATTCTGAAACGAGATTCAAAATTACTCTTGAACATTGAAAGATTGCATAATTAGAATATTATCCACTTGATGTTTTAAAGATAGGAAATATCGATGCATATAATTTAATTAAAAATTTGGAAATTCTTTATAGCTTCGATAGTTAAGAATCAAAGTATATATGCTTGAATCGTTCTTATTAGAAAGATTTTGACGATATATTTTTTCAATCTTAGCCATCTTCCTGCTTATCTATAAACTATTTGATAATGCGAGGATTCCACAAATAGAAAAAAAAAACATTATATTGTTCCTCGAACTTTTCTTTTAGTAGATTCCAGTAGTAAGACTGATGATTGCAAAAGTTTTCAGGACAAGACTTCTGGAAACTTTCTTCAATTCTTCACTGATCATGATCCCTAGAATCTTAAACTACCCATTGTTCAAAAGTTATATAATATGCGTATGCTCTGCCTTTGTTATCTTGTAAACAGGATAAGAGAATAATTTGGTTTGGATTTTAACTTTCTTGGAATATGATGTAAGAAATGTAAAAATCTCCGACGAGGTTCATCTAGCTCAAAGAATATGCTGGGGGAGGGGAGTTAAATTTTTCATCTCTTTATAACTTTCTTACTATTAAAGATAAAAAAAAAAACCAACTGGCCAAATTATCGCCTCATTGAGATTTGACAACTTTTGTATTTAAAGATTTTCGATAGCTGCAATATCTAAGAAGTTAGGGGCTGAAAAGTGATTTTCAAGCCCTAATTTTGACTGTTTCTAACAATTTGTTGCCAAGATAGTAACTTAAATGTGAAGGAATTAAACTTTTTTTCCAGCTTTCAGAGAAGAAATTTTTAAATTATCATAAGATTTATGTTTAAAAAATTCATTTACAGATTAATTCTACTATGATTTGTTGTGGTATTCATTTTATTATGAGAATTTTGCAAGCAGAAAGTGTCAAATGCGTGTGAACAGATACGTGTTAATTTGAAGCTGTATTAGCAAAGAAAAATTCTAAAGATGTTGATGTTCAATATTTTTTTGTTATATAAATACCGCCAGCATCAAGTAGTAATTTTCATACACAAAAGAAAATTGTTGATGACTAAAGGATGTTGACAAAGCTGCCGAGTATCAGATATAGATTTCATTGATTGCTTGATAAAAATGCAAATATTTTAAACATATAAAAGAAAAGTCAGATAAAAGGAGGCACCAGATGAGTTCTGCACCATATATATATTTTTTGCTATTAATAAAGCAAATAATCCGAATTTTTAAAAACTGCAGATGAATTTATTGGTAAAAAAATTTGTTTAAATTGGAGCTAGAATTTATTTGTGTTTTAAGGCACAAAATCAAATTTTAGCTAAGCTGCTTGTATCAATTTAAAATAAAATTGAAATATTGGATGTCTGCGAAATCCAAGTGTCTAAAAATATAGCAACGTAGCAATGTGGCGTGGAAAAAATTTAATGAAAATGGAATATTTGCCAGATAAAGTCGATTAGCTTAAAATGTTACAAACGAGGATCATTTTAAAGAGAATAAGACCAAAGCACCGGTTGAATAATAGTTTTAAAATTAGAAAAAGAAATATTTTCACTAGAATGGTAAACAGGGTAAAAAACCATATTAGTTGCCTTGTTTATAAATCAATCAAATGTGTGCAATTGAATATTTCCAACAAAGAGAGAGTATGAACACGGTATTTATAAATACGCCAACTGGACTGATCAACAAAAGTGACTGTAGTTTTTGCTCATATATGAAATAGATTTGTTTATCGTTCGATGTGAGGCACCAATCCTTCTCATCTTCGCATTCTTCCAAAAGAATTATGGAAGGTTACTATTATGACGTAAGGATCTTATAAGAAAAATGAAAAGGGGACAGTTGGCAGAGTGTTATGAGTCACTACTTAATAAAAAAAAGGCATTATTTTAGGATTTAAATTGGAATGTTTGGCATATTGTTGAACCAACTTTCACTACTTAAGAGCATAGAAAGGAGTGTTATAAATGAAAGGATTATCAAAATGATATATTATTGTCGTAATTACGTCAAGTTTGCAATGGCTTATCATTATAGATGCTAATGTGCAATGTCATAATGCTGCGTATTTCGGCAAATTTTTTGAAAGTGAATGGATAAATTTATTCAATAGTGCATTTATGCATTCCAAGATTAGACAGGCAATTAAGAGAGTGAATTTAGTTTTACATTCCAGCAACATTTTTACTTATTAATAATTAATCTTAGGTTAGTAATTTTTATTTTATCAACTTTCTGTAAATATTAATGTTTTTATTTATTTATTATGATTCTAGATTATCCAACTACATCTTCATCCTCAATATTTTATGAAGAAGATATTCGTTTTAATGAATATTTTAATAATTAACTGAGGGTAATGAAAATAAAGGAACCTGATAAATTATATTTGAGAAAGTTTTACTTTTATCAAGCGTATAATTTGTATTTTTCAAATAATTTAGTTAAGAAATAAGAATTTGTTTTTTAATCAGCATGCGACCAGCTTTTTTCTGCCTAGAGCCCTATGCAGTTGCATTATCTACCTAATTGGAAAACCGACTCTTCATCGAGTGGAGTGTCTTTTCTTTTGGCACGATTTCATTTATAAGAAAAATGTAAAGGGTACAGTTGGTAGAACGTTATAAGTCACTATTTAATGAAAAAAAGACATTATTTTAGGATTTAAATTGGTATTTTAAAATTCCCTAGGTTATTAGATAAAGATATAGTAGTATGCTTCATAATGACAAGTAGATTCCTACTTCACTAAAGTTTCAAAAGGAAATTTTATTGAAAATCCTATGATTATTTAGTTTTATCCTTCCAAAAAAGCGTAAATTGCTACCTCTTTGCACTTTCCTACGTTTCCCACACATTTCTTGTTCTCATCATTGCTTTAGATTTGTATACATTTTATATTTGAACTTTATTACAATTTATTATTTCCTTTAAGACATTGTTCACCTAATTTACACTAATTAATGTAAGATGGATAAGACTTAGTAGAATTTCGTATAGTAAGTTGGACACAGTTAAGCACAGTTTTCAAGAGGAAATTCGAATTCGTTTCTTGATTCCTTAGACTTTGCACATTTACTATGAAATTTTATTGTTTAAAAAAGAGAAGTTTTAAAAATATATTTTTCTAAACATATATTGCTTTATCAAATATTTATTTGATATAAATAACATGTCTTCTACTTATTTTACCAATATTGCGATATCTTGAATGCTAACTTTCTTAGAGAATAGTATAGATGTAAAGCTCTAATTTTTTCCGCATTAATGAAATAGCCAATGAACCATATTTTAAAATCTAATAAAAGATAAGAAGTATACATTTTTCATATTATAGCATCAATTATGACATTATTTAGAGGCGTATTATAGACAATTATTTATATAATATAAAAAATGTAACGGACTCCAGCTTTGCTATATGTGTTTTTCATAAAGATTATTTCTTTCAACTCTTAATGCAATGATTTAAATGAAAATGAGCTGATAAAAACTTTCAACTATCTCACTTCTCTAATGATAATAAACAGAATAAAATTTCGATAATTAAACCAAACGAACATTCTGTTTAACATTTCTTACAACGCCATTAGATATTCTGCATTGAATGCAATCCTTTTTTCAAGTAAATGTTTGACTAAAGAAATAATTCTTTTTTTGTTATACATATGATATCACATATGACGGTTTTTAAAGTAATCATATGGAAAGATATCATTTTTTAAAAAAGGGTTACTTGCAGAGACGTTAAAATTTATTTAATGGACTAACTTTAATTTAAGAGAACTAATTATTTTCAAAAAAAAAAAAAAAAATTGGCACAATTGCTGCTGAAAAAGGAATGCAATTTCATATGCGACCACAACAACTATGTGAAAATTCATATGTGACCACGTAACAGAAAGGATTCAATTGCGATTATTAATATTCATGATTTTAACACATGATTGAAATGTATTTTTATATGATTCGAATGTATTGCAAATTATCTTCGGCTTTCATAGATAAATTTTTGTGTATTATTACTCTTTTTTTAAAGATAGTAGTGGGAAAATAAATATTCGAAAGAAATTAAGAAAAAAATTCACTGTTGATGAACTCCAGAGAAAAGTCCAGGAAAAAATGTTTTTATTTTTTTCATTTAACATTGAAAGCATCATTTGTGCTGTTAGGCTTAACAAAAGAAACCCGCGTTCTGCAAATATCAGTTAAGTAGGACAAAGAACTTGGCCAAAGTTCTGGCCAAATCGGAGCCAAGGTTCTTAAAGGAGGTCTCTTTCATTTCTTCAACTTATCACAGACTAAAATCACGTTTGCTATGTCACATTTTTATTTTGTTTTTTTCCATTCCTTTGTTGTGACTATTGTAGTCTCCATTCATCATCTCTTGAACGATGCAAGTTGAGGATAAGATCTAAAATTAGAATACGCCGCAACAGTTTCTTCATAGAATTATAATACTTGAGAAATATGTAAATTTCTAAGCATTCAGGGCCATGTGCACTGCGTTAAACGCAGGATATAATTTTTTATGACAATTCTTTTTACTTTCTCATGTACATACTAAAGAAAAAGTAAAATAATCGTTAAAAAATTCGAACTCGTGGTTTTGACGAATCTCTATAATTTAGACCTACTTGAGATTAAAAAATACATTTTTTGTGAAATTCCATTCGTTTGAGCCAAAGTCGCCTCCTCCAAACTTTCTCGAATATACTCTAATTATGATATTATCCCAGAGAACGACTTGCATAGTTGTACAATAGTTTCGAAATATTAACATTTGGCGTGAATTTAGTATTTTTAATGAATCTATCATGTAATCCTTGGTCAGTTATTTGACGATTAATCTCTGACATGCGGTTAAAATATCTAATAATCGTATTTTTGTTCTAGACACATATTTCCCAAGGGATTGAAATAAAAATTTGGCACAAAACTACATTTGTAACATAACCACATACAAAATTCGATATATTTAAGTATTTATATCTTATTGAATTTAAGTGTTTTTAAAATTACAGACCAAAAAATGATCAATCCCATACTGATGTTGGCTTTAAAAACACTTTGATATAGTCGTATGAAATTTGGTGCACGTGCTTTATATCGAATTTGTAGATTTCTATCAAATTTTGAACAAAATCCGATCTGAGAAAGTTTTACTGTCCAGCTTTTGAACATAATTTAACACGATAACTACAAAGAGAAGCGATCTAGATAGATAAAATTCGACACACAGAATTAACATCAATACTCCAGACACCTATCAAATTTTGAGTTATCGAGAAATTTTAACCGCATGTCAGGGATTAATCGTCAAATAACTGACCAAGAATCACACGATAGATTCATTAAAAATACTAAATTCAAGCCAAATGTTAATATTTTGAAATTATTGAACGACTGTGCAAGTCGTTCTCTGGGATAATATCATAATTAGAGTATCTGCTAGAAAGTTTTGAGGAGGCGACTCCTATTAATGCTATATAGTGAAACGACGATAGAAATTTTTAAAAATCCTCCTATAGCTATAACTTGTAAATTTACCGCTTATTCAGTTATTTCAAAGTTTTAAAATCAAATTTAGCAGCTTTGTTTATTCATGGATTGTGAATGAATACGTAGGTCATAGATTGGTAGAAAAGATATAGTAAATGTAGAAGTATTATTCAACTTTTAGCGTGTTAACAAGACAGACTTCTATGAATGCATTATGAATCATCCTGCGCAATGATTCGATAAAGGAAACTTACTCATAAAAACCAGCTTAAATAGTCTTCCCAAAACTTCCTCGCATGTTCTGTAATAAAGATGTTATCCCCTCATCTTCTTTTAAAAAGGCAGAGAAAGCCTTGCATGGCATTCATGTATAATAATTACAAAATATTAAACTTTGGTATGAATATTGCATTTTCACTGAATCTGTCGTGTCACATTTGACGATTTATTTAGTGATTAATCTCTGGCAAGCGGTTAATAGTATCCAAAAATCGAATTAGTGTTTCAGACGCGTTTTTCCCTCAATCGTACCCAATTTTATTATTATTTCCTTATATTTGTGGATTTGGGCATTTCGGGAAAGCTTAGAAGCTATTTTCCGTAAATAAAATCCTATTGAAATAATACTAAACTTTACTTATTATAAAATACTGAGAACTCTAAACAAATTTAAAAACATGAGGGCTACTGATAATTCTTAATAGCTTCATTTGAATTTGTATCCAATGTCTGCATGCAAGTTGAGCTATTTCTAGGTGCGTTAACTTAACTATTGCTAATGTTTATAAACTTTCTATCTGGAAACAAAGTATGCATTACAGTCCTAGACAAAAGGACCTATTAATAAACAATTACGTTACAGAATCACGTAGGAGTGGTGGGACAGGTGCCATCATGATTCACAGGGTGTCATTTCGCTGGAATGCCCCGACAACACATTGCGTCATTTGCTAATGAAAGCGAGAAGAATCCTACTTATTACGTCATGTTTATAGCGGCAGTACAAGGATGATCATGTCTTCGTATAAATAAATATATTTCTTTTACAACTGTCCTAAATTATGTAAATAGAGTACATTTTTAACACTTTTACAAATTTATCTAAAGAATGGCGAGAAAAGAAATTAATGAAATTCATAATACAAATGGTTTGAATATCCGCAATTGCAGAAATATTTTTAAGTATAATTAGTTACATACATTATATCATACATTCATTTGAAATCTTATAACTTAAAAAGAACAATTCTTGTTTTTTTTTAAAGTTTATTTATGTTTGTATCTTTCCAGGAGAGATGCGAGTTTACACGCATAAAAGAAAACGTATTTTTATAACTAACTATTGGAGTCTTTTTCTATCTGCTTTCATGCTGGCAATGCCATATGACGTCATCTCGTAAATTTTTGTGCTACTTACACTGTTGCCATAGGATGATAAACTACTGTATCTCAAAGCGCTGTGAGATGGCGCTACATGACATTATTTGGATACGAATACATTCGGCTCACGTCTTGCAGGAATTATTGTATTAACCAATTTCAACAGAATGTTAAAATAATAGCATTTAAAAATTTTCTCAAATAAATTTAAATGCCTAGTTCATATGAAGGTAAGATTGAAAAATATTCTTATGTAGTCAATATGTGATTCGTATCTAAATACTTTCTCTTTCCCCCTCTCCTGTTTTATAAGAAAAGAAAAATTCAAAGTAGAGTTTGGACTCCTATTCACTAGTACAAAAACTGCTTAAAGTTGTTAGTTTATGAGAAAGATATGAACCGAAATTGCTTACAATAGTTATTTGGAACTATAATCATTTTTTATAATCCTTATAAGTTTCGAAATTCATTTTCTATATCATCACCCGAGAACATGACGTTTCAGTTTGGAGTTTTTGAAGCCTCAAAATGCTTAGACAGAAAACAAGGGCTGTAAGAAGTCGTTGTCCGAAGAAGCACAAAAAAGAAAATTGGAATCGACGCGATACAGCGAGTATCGGAATCGAAAGCTATATATATTTGTTAAATTTTCATTTTCAATTTTTCTAACTGACAAAAAACGTTTTGGATCTCAAACGATTTTGAAACAGGAAAAAAAGACTTTTATGCAAGTTGGCGATTCCACAATAGTCACATGATCATTCCAAACCAGTTAAAAACCGGAATTTCTCAAAAATAAAAATGAAAATCGGTCTTTGAGAAAACTTTTTGGAACTCGAACGA
>JAPMOQ010056882.1:1078993-1102859 GCA_026543055.1 Argiope trifasciata | reverse complement strand
TTTTTTACAGGAAATTTAAATATTTATTTGTGATAATTATTTTACAAGCAGTTATATTTACAATCAGCCACCTTTGATGACCAGATAGTTTGCAAAGAATATTTTATTTAATTTCAATTAAATCTCTTATGTAATGCGCATAATCTCTTATATCTTGATGCACATAATTTCCCCCAAAAAATATTTTTAAACATTAAAATGTTGCAAAAAATATAATCAAGATATTATCTGTCACATTTTAATGTTCGATTCATTGTAAATATAAATCATTCTAATAGATTGCAATTCATTATATCAAAATGCTTTTGAAAATATAAATGTTCAGTTTCATCTTTTTTCTAGTTTTTGTGGTGTTGTGGTTTCACTTTGTTTTTCCTCGCGTAACTATTCTTAGATTAAGCAGAAATGAGAGTAATAAATAATGAGAGAAAGTCATGCTATTAAATATTTGATTAAACATTGAAAACTGTTTACATTTCATAGGAACAGAGTAATTTATTGTTGAAAATTAGGCAAAATTTTTAAAAATTGTCAAAATTCCTTAAAAGAAATGTTAACTCTTAAATTAGAATAATTTAAAAGATAATTAATTTTTAAAAGGTACAAAATTTACACTTGTACTAAATTAATTTTAGTAGATAATAAAAAAAAACTTTTCGAAATGTATATTCACTCCCTCCAAAGTACGTCTGTGCCGAATTCGGTAGCTCTAGATCAGACTATTTAACCTGTGGAATACCAACACACAAAAAGAATAATTACACACATATTTTTTTTACTATTCGTAAGGATGAAAATGGTGAAAATAAACTAAGAATATATTTTTGACTTGTTTTGTTTAAATTCTTAACTTTTGTTTTATGTTAAAAGTAGTAAAATAGTTCCAAAATTAAAAAAAAATATATATTTTTGTTACTGCATTCTCATTGAAAGGTGATGATAAACATTGCGATTTAACGAACGCATTATTAAACCAGAACAAGCAGAATAATACTTATTTAATAAAAGGTTCCATTTTCTCAAGAGGCTGCGGTGGCCTGGTGGTAAGGTCTCGGCTTAGGAACCAGACAGTTGCATGTTCGAGGACCGATTCCACCGTAGAACCGCCCTGTAAGTGGGTCTGGTGCACGTTAAATCAGTCGGAGCCAAACGTCCTCCCGCTCGTGTGATGTGAAAGTTTAGAGAGGGTGGTGCCAGCTCAGGTGTCGTCCTCGTCATCTGACAGAGGTCCGTCCCAAAATAGCTCTAGTACTGCTTCAAAACGGGACGTTGATATAACTAAACTAACTATCCGCATTCTCAAATAGTGTTAATCCGATTAACAGAATTTTGAAAACTTGAATTTCATTAATTATTTAATGGGTGTTAAAGAAAAGCATTTGAATTTATGAAAATACTTTTCTTACTAATATTTCGTTGTTTCTAAAGCAACATATAAATGTAAATTTGATGTGATTAATTAAAATCAGATTCAATCAGCTGAATCAGATTTAAATTAATCAAAAACAGGTCGTGAAAGAAATTATGATAAATTTATTGACATTATTTAGCAGTATTTACTTCTATGAAGTCATAATATGTAAAAACACAACAAAACATAATAAATTTTTTAAAATTTCAAAAGTTTAGGAAAATTTTGCAAATAAAACTTAATAATAAGCTCTAATCATCTGATAATTCATAATAAAATTTCATTAAGTTGTTTGACTTTAGTGTTTATCTTATTTTCATGCTACAAAAGCATATAATTTTTCATGATATTAAAAAACAGATTTTTATTTTCAAAAGATTTTTTCACAAAATATGCATTTGAAATTAAAAAATCGGAAATGAAAGTACCAATTTATCGATTTCAAGTTCGTAGTTTAAAAATATACTTCAACCTATGCAGTCTACTTTTGAAATTGAATCGGTTCCAATCCATTGCGCAATAACTAATAGAGAAAACATGCCGCATTAGAATATTTTTGGTCATAGTTTGAGAAAACAATCGCATCTAAAAATGCGTAGTTTGAAATTTATTCTTGTCTCATTTTATTTATTTATTAAACAACTATGCATTTCTCTCCGTTATAAACATAAATACTTAAGCACATTGATTCAGACTAATTTTATGATATTAAAGATGTTGAGTTTTTTTATATATAAAATCTCAATTTAGAGGTATTAACGGAGGAATTTTATTTTCTTTAGTTTGATAAAACAACGAAAATACATTTTATCTCTACTAGTAATAAAGATGAATGTATGCATATGGGTCTATATGCGTGTTACGTTGGCGTTATGCAGCCCAGATTGTTTGGCCTTACGGTAACCGAATTTGTACATATATACTAGAGGGAGAAAATGTGCATCTCGGATCGATTTAAAAAAAATGCACTAAAATTTTAATTAACTAAAAGCAAGTTGATTTTTCCGTTTTTTACACCATTAAAATAGATTAGAGAAGATTATTTCGCAAAAATATTTAAACTGTTTCAAAATATAAAAAATTGCCTTTTTAATTATATGAATTTCTTTATCTGTCTATGCTTATAATAAAGCTCAATGTGTGTGTGTTGGTGTTGGCGTTCTTCAGGCCAGACCGTTGGACCTACAGCTACCCCATGATTGTGCGTGTGACGGGTTTCAATGCATCAGTCCATTTGGTTTAGCTTATTCTTTTATTGCTTGATTAACAAATATGATTTTTACAAGCGAAGTTTCAATGATGAAGAAAGAATTTAAATGACATGGAGATTGTTAGTAGATGATGTTCAATTCATTTTTTCCACCTACGAGTGGTATCTTAGGCATTTGCAGACGAATTCTTCCACTCGAGAATTCCAATTTCGGCTCTTTTTTGAGGATCATGCCTTAACGGTTTCCGGTCGCACCCTTCTCGGCGGCCGTTCGTTTATCCTCCAGATCTAGTAACTCTAAACTTTGCCTTCTGACTGCTGGTTAACACTGGAAGAAGTGCTGAGCACCCTCTTGCGGAATTATTTTACCTCATTAATAATTTTTTTAAGTATGTTTATAACCAAAATAAAATAAACTATTTCTGTTCGCATCAACTAAATCTTTTTGAAAGTAAAACTAAAATCTGAATTTTATGATGAATCTAAGTAATTATTGTTGAATAATTCTTAAAATATTACATAAATTATTGTAATTATTCAGTAGTATACATAATGATTCCCTTTTACTTATATTAAAAAAATACTTGCTTTCGGTAAAAAAATGTTTTATATCAATTTGCAGTTTATTCATTTCCACTTTAATTTAAAGCTGAAATTTTACGAGAGCTGAAAGATAGTTAGGGAGACATATCGAGCATTACAGGCTTAAAACCTTTATAATTATATGAATGAATTATATGACTATCAAAATTTGAACCTTAAAAATATTTTGATGAAATAGCTATTAAAAGACAAGTTACATATAATATTTAATTGGCAATGACAATGTACAAAAAGTATTTAATTGACAATGACGTTACATAAAGTATTTAACTGATAATTTTAAGTAGATACAAGATTGGCGAAACAGCTGGTCACCAAGGTGGCTAGTATTATATATTTAATTTCGTACGGAATCTTCAAAATAGATTACACTATTGCTCTAAACCTCAAACTATCTTCATTATTTCATCCAATATTTTAATGTATGATTTTCTTCAATTGTTTCTACCTAAAATAGAAGAATTCAGTTTAAACTTTGAGCAGTTGAGATAGATGAATCATGAAAGTGAAACTACAATTCCTCGTAAATGAATTGGATATTTATGCTGTTAATAAAAATCTGATATTATGGAGCTGAGCTCCATTATAAGTTTCTTGTACACAATAAACAGAACATATACAAGTCAATTAAAATAATACGGCTTCGATATCTAGCAATTTAGTGGAATCATAGATATGAAGATATATCTGAACGATTTAATTGGAATTAAATTTGATCAAAATTTCAAATGAGCATCTTATCAGCGGAAGCGAGTAGTAATTAGTATTACCAAACATAACCAAAGATAGCATTTTAAGATAAATTGTTATTTTAAAAATGCTCATTAATTTTCAATACTACCTTCAGTAAAGTGCATCGTCTCGTACATCACATTGGAATGAAATTTCTGAAACCATTTGAGGAATAAGCCTATTTTATATTTATGCTATAACCTTATCATTACATATCTTATTTTTATAATTAAACTTTTCGTTGAATTTTGGACTATGAAGTGATAATTCACCTTTTTTTAACCTGGATGAAAGTGTAACTAAAACCATATTAAATAATAATTCAGTATCTTATATAATTTATTTTAAAAGATATTATTTAACATTTTTATGCATTGTATTTGAAAAATTGTTCTTGTAAATAAAAATAAAATGGACAAGAGAGAATTAAATAAAAGATTAGAGGCAGGTGAAAAAAATATTGTTGCAAAATGTATTTGCCATTATTTATGAATGGTACCTGCTCAATTAAAATTTAATTTCTTGATTTGTCCTTTATATAGAACAAAATACAGAGTATTTTTGCTTTTGGAATTTTTTAAAAATATTATTAAAACATTCCGAGCGAATTTTTGATTAAATTCGTTTGTTTGTACTGTATAGCTCAAACGATGCCCTACTCAAGTAATCCGACCACCTGCTCAGGAAAAAGTCCCCGAACAAAAGAAATTAGAATCTGAGTCCGAAGAAGAATCCAGTGAGGAAGAATCCAGCAGCGACGAAGCGGACGATAAAAAAATCGAGACCGAACAAAAATCGACGACACCTCCTAAAACGGTAGGATTCTATTTTTTAAAATTATTTCGAATAATAATTGAATACTGTTTTAAAATTTAAAAAAAAACATAAATAAAGCTATTAGAACAACCAAACGGAGTAATTAAATTTTATAAAATAAGTATTGAGTATCACTTATATATAATTACACCTCTTTTTTTAAAGTAAAAAAAAAAATAGTATTAAATATACTTATGCCTTTGAATGAAATCTTAGGCTCCATATTTCTTTTCTTCCTAATTTCTATTTTCTAATAATTTTATTGATTATAATCAAATCAGTTAATAGCAGCTTTAAATAACAAATTTAGGCAAATTGGATTAACGAGTTTTTGATGGGTATATTCAATATAATTTGTTTCTGTATTTCGCATATAAAAACATTGCAAAATTAAAATTAAAAAATATGCTTAACAAATTAATAAAAAGAATAAATTTTTTTAATACAGTCTAAATGTTATTTAAAGAATCGGATATTTTAAAATTATTTTGAAAAACACTATAATGTAATTATAAAACATAATATAAAACTTACTAAAAATAATTAATTAATAATGTAGTGAAAATAATACACAACCTTTGTACAATAAATGAAAGATAAAATTAAATTTTTTGATAGTGTGAAAAAAAAATGTCGAGGCCTCGTAGCCGTTTGGCATTTGCCTACATTATCTGTTTGATAATCCGGGCCTTGAATAAAAAAATGAATATTTAAAAAAATACCCATATAGAAAATTTAAGAAAAAAAATTGACTATTTCGTGTAAATGATCCAGTTAGAATTTCAATAGCAAGGTATGCTATTACATGGAAAGTGAAGTTAATCAAATATTTTTTTTCACTCCCTTCTTACTTCGATAAACGTTTGAATGATTAAGATTTTCTGTTTCATTTGTAACTTTCTAACATTATTTCAGTTACTGAGTTTAGATTCAAATTTTAGGGCAGGGCAGTAAATGAGTCTAACTAGCAAATTTAGATTATTCAAAGCAGTGCTGAAATATGTGCAGTATATCAAGTTATTATATATAAGTTACTTGCAAATTTTCAAATCCTGCTTTGAAAATACTGAAAATTACCAGGCGAGATATGAAACGTTTGCTATTTCTCAGATAGTCCCTAGGTTTTCTATAGAATGAAAAGCGAAAAGCCATCAAAGTATTAAAACCATTTCCAGTGATTATATATTTATCTTTTATCTCTGCTTAAATTGAGGATGAATGTGCGTTTGTTGGCGCTCTTCAGGTTAGCCTGTTAGAGCCGGAGTCCCAAAACTTGACACCTATGCACTTTTGGAAGATGTGAATGTGCAATTTGCAGCTACTTTCCTTACAAAATTGTAGTTAGTTTGATTTTTTTAGAATTTTTTTCGGTAATATTGTTGCCAAGAAAAGTAAATAATAATTCATATAAATAAAATAAGAATCTGTCTGAAAATTTGATGAATTTTGAAAAAGATTTACATCTATAATTCAAGCTGTTATTTATAAAATTATTTTAAAATTTTTAAAATTAATTAAAAAAAATAAATACAGTTGCTTAAAATTAGCATGCTATATGCCTAAACTAACATGCTGCTTTAAACTAACATGCACTGCAGGAAGAAAATGAAACAACTCCAAGCGGAGAATCTTACTGGCCAAAATTGCAGAAGAAAGACAGTCTCCCAACTCCCGATAACTTAACTTTATTTATTGGACAATGTAAAGATATTGATGAAATGCTCGGCGTACCAACTCCGGTTAGTCCTGGATCATCAAGAATTGCTAATTCATCTTCTCCAAGCAAACAACAACCTTTCAGCTTCAAAACCGAGGAAGTGGCTAAAGACAAAGTATGCTACTGTTATTTGATTTTTTTTATCGAATTTAAATAAGTGGCTTAATATGTAATAACTGCATGATGCGAAATTAAGAGGAAAACGTGAAATTTAGTGTTCTAAATTCTAATATATAACAAGGAAATGAGAGAAATACCTTCTTGACTGCAGGTCATTGATATTGACTCTCATATTTTTGTTCAGTATGTGTTTTAAATGATCTTTATGGATTTAGTAATAGAACAGCGTTAAATGAATATTTATTGTAAAGGCTTTTTAAGAATTAAAAACAAAAACATGGTCTTGGATTTAAAGCTTTCTCTTATCTTATCTAGTAAGATCACTTAATTCTACTCAGACAAGGAAAGCCCTTGCAAATAATTTAGACAAAACTGTAATATTGCTTAAAAAAGAAACGGAAATCAAAAACATGTATCTCCCTAAACATATCTCGCATCACAAGCTTTCTTAAGAAGCTTCATTTTCCAATTGTTGACATTTAGTATTATTCTGTAACGAATATTATTTCTAAATATACATCACTTAGTATTAATATTATACCTTTATTCATGCTTGTTCAATGTTTTTGTTATGACGAGGAACTTTTCTTTCATTTTAGAATCTGTTTATTTTTGAACAACAAAACGCAAGAGAATTTTCTTTATAAATATCCATCACTTTGATATGATAGGCAATGAAGAATTCAAAGACGACAAAACGGCAATTTACAGCCTAGCATGGAATGCTTTAATATATTTCTGAAATTATGGCAAACATAAATTAGTCTCTTACTGGGCATGCACTGCATACTGGCAGTCTTGTAAGTGGTCGAATGTAAACCTAGCATTAAAGTAAACATATATTTCTCCTTAAACCAAAATTGTATTTCCAGATTCAAAACTGGAATGAGTTGCAAACCCCTTCCCCATAAAATGGAAACAAACAGAAATATAAAACTTTTTAGGAGTGATAAAGGTTGCCCTGAATTAATTTTATCACAAAGAGTAATTCTAAACCAGCACATTTGGCAACCATATCCTCTATTATGTTAGTTGAAAACATAAAAAAGATGTGTAATAAGCTATACAAGAATGCATTACATTCACTCTGGCACATATCCGACAGTAATTTAATTCCAGTAACTGTTAATATATTTTTAATGTCTGATATGCCAGATTCTAAAGCTACATTAATTAATCTCCATCTTGTACCTCTCTGTTTTTGAGCTGTTTCAAAGTTAAAGTGATGTTTTCTTACAAAAACATCTGGTCTGAAGCTTAACATTTTGTAGCTATGGCATTGGAACTGTTACTAAAAACACTAAAAGTTAGACATCTTGAGAATGAGTTCATCAGTTGAATGTACGCCAAAAAGGATCTAATTTAGCATTAAAAGTAAATGGTGTCTCTTTTGAAATACTTTGTGCTTGCAATATTTTACATTATCTAATAGAAAACTAATCAATTAAAATCACAAGTAATATCTTTATGTGATCAATGTTCCAACTGCTGATTTTTCAGAAGAACGAGGTTTGACATTTGTGTACAATAAAAATTTCCCGGGCGTACTGACCTAGGAGTAGTTCATATTGTCCGTGACCTGGACGACCTGGGATTGGGTCCCGTTTCGGGCACGGTTTCTCTTCTTCTTCTGTGTTCTACCTGTAAGGTGTGTGAATGTGCCCTCCTGCAAAAAGGGGCTGTGCAAGAGAATTTGACACCTGAAGTGGCTAAATCGTACTTTTGGCAATACTTGACGCTACTGAAAAAAAATAAAAGTCACTCGTTCTGCTTAAATCGCTGACAGATCTGCTACTGAAAAAAAACAAAAGTCACTCGTTCTGCTTAAATCGCTGACAGATCTATCAGCGGGCTAGTAAAGTGCCATAAATAACAACAACAAAAAGAATTTTGTAATTTATCACGTAAAAATATATTTAAATAAAGTTTTTGTTTACGTTACAAATGCGGAAAAAAATTGATATATGCAAATAAATAATTATTTCGTCAAATCGATATTACCGGACACATTATCATGAATATGTAACAACTCTGATTTGTAATTAATATTATTAGAGTTTAAGATTAGACACTTGAATTTAATAATAGCAATAAAAGCATTATTAAAGTCCTTATTGTTCAGAATTTTGAGGTAAAATGCTGATATGTAAGTAATTACTGGGAAATATATCCTATTTTCTCTTTAGAAAAGTTTTTCTTTAAAAACAAAATGATTTTTTTGTGACGTTGAGTTATTTCTCGTAATTCTATAAATCATATACTGAACCAAATTTTTTTTTTTACCATCTGCTTATTTAGTTATTTTGTCTCCTAAATTGCATTTTAAATTGAGATCTGTCTGTCAAAAAAATCATCTTATATCGCTTAAAAATAATTATTTTATCCTGATAGTTACCATGGTTAAAAGAAATTCTTAAACACTAGTAACATTTTCAAATATTTTTTTATATCCTTAATGCGATCTCACCAATATTTCCAACAGTTGAAAACAACTTGAATAATATTTAATATAAGAAAAGCGATGTAATCAAAATCATTTGTAATATAACTTATTCTAATTATACATGGTTATTTAATATGCTAGAATGAGATAAAAAAGATCCAATGTAATTTTGGTTGATAATTACTTGACAGATCTTTTTCACGAAGCATCAAGATGTTAAATCTCTATTCAGAGCTTTGGATGCCTCGCGTATTTTCGAATTCTTTTGAGGCAAAATGATGAAAATTTTACTAACAAGAAAAACTTCTTTACTTTACTGATACTTTCTGGATTTTCTAAATTTTGTCAATAATTATGAATTCATTTTCGCAAATAAACACTGATTGTAGCAGAAAATTTAAACATAACTATCTAAATAAAAGTAAAATATATACCAGGTTTTACATTGATCTTAAAAATATAAATTAGTATTCTCTGCTTTTATGCTGACTGTTCTCAAAATTTCTTGTCGTGAAGAAATTCACGTTCACAATTTTTTAGAGCAACCTGCATAGAACCTTTAACAATTTGGCATGCCACCATCTGTAAGTCATGAAAATCTTTAATGAAATACAAATTTTGTACCCAACAATCAATTGGACAGACAAGAAAGCAGGCAATATTGCGCTGTATAACAGTTCTGAACTATGTTTAAAGCTTCAAGTTTCTAGTTCTTCGGAAAGTTAGTTTAAACTCGACTGCAAAATTAACACCAAACAGACAAAGTAAAAAGAGAGTTAATAAAATTTGTTTAAAAAAAGACAGCTTTTAAGTATTCCGAATCAACACTGACTTTTATAATGATCTTCACTTCCTGAAATAGCGCTTGTTAACTAAAACGAATGGGAGTTGAACGTACATACCTTGCAACCTTCTTTCGATGTTAATCCGCTGAAGCTGTAGCTTTTTCGGCTGCCACTTCTTGAATCATCTAGATCGTACCTCTCTGCGGTGTCTTTTCCTTGAAAAATTTAAATTTTACGCTCTGTGGCACTGCTCCAGATGTTTGTTTGTCAAGTTGAAATTCACTGAATGGGGGTCGTTGTTGCAGGAGAAGTCAGCTTCATCTTCCTCATCTTCAGAAGAGGAAGAAGAAAGTAGCAGCAGCAGTGACTTGGAGGAGGTGGAGGCGTCCAAGGTCAAATTCCATGAATCCAAACCCCAGAAGCCGGAGCTTGGAGCGTACACGGAAGAGATAGACTCGAGCGCAGTTCGAATTCGGGAAAACAAACCCCTGAATTCAGAACTTGCCCCTGAAGAAATTGATTCCTCGTCTGTCAAAATTCGCGAGCCACCCATCATGCATGGACACATAACGAAAGCTCCAATTCGGAAGGTAAGACAGATGTTTGATTTATCTGTTTACATCATCTGTGTTTTCAAAACCACCAGAGTTTCGAAACCATACATGTGGAGGAGTGGAATTCCGAGTGATGAGACCTGTTTTGTTTCCTAATTTCCCTAGCTTAATAAAACGAATCGTTTTATTACAGTTTCTGCTTTTAATTAAAAGACCTTTGGAATTGCTTCTTTGGACTGCTTTTGTCAACATTAATGCATGTAACGTAGATTGTGACATTAATAAAGATGTCAGAATTTTAAGCGCAGTTAATGACATACTTTGATTTTGACTCCATATAATTTTATAATAACAGAACATTGCAAAATTTTAATTAATGAAGAAGTTTTTTTTATATTTTTTACTCCATAAGATAAATAACAAAATAAAGGTAAGTGTTTTCTGCAGGAAAACGTGTTTATATAAAAGGATATGATAAATTAACGACAATGTCAACACTTCAAGTCGATGTGTATCAATTAGAATATTTTCTTCGAATTCCATTAGTTTAAATCCTTTTTTTAAAGGAGAGAAAAATACTCGACTTTTAGTAAATTTTAAAACAGTGAAATAATATATCATTCTAGATGAAATAAATATCACTTTTTTTATTCTGGCATTTATTACAGAGATTTCAAGATTAAAAAATTATTCTCTTAAGAGGTATTTCAAATTATTCTACAGCTCTTGCTTCTTAAAACCTAAAACAACAATTAAAATCTATAATAAAAAAGAATTCCATGATTGTGTAGAAAAATTACATCAGAAGATTTATAACAACGTAAAATTCAAAACAAAAATAACAAATAAAGCATTTCAAAATTAATTGAATTAAATATTTAATTACACAAATGCTAATAATAAATTTTATAAATTATATATGTGTAATGAGATTTGTTTTAAAAAATACTTGAAAAGTCAACAGAGAATTAAATATGAAAAAGGAAAGAACATTTTCTGTAGTATATCTGATGTGACTAAATAAGAATAATTTTCAAAATTTTAATTTGAAGATGATTGATTCGATGTGTTCGTCAAAGAACAAAAAATTATAGAATACTCTTTGATTCTAATAAGCACGATAACAATAATCATAAATGATATAAAATAATTGTTCATCATATCCATTCAGTATTTTAATATTTTTTGTTATGTTCTTTTAATTTTGTGCTTTATTATTTAAAACATTCCAGGAACAAATTTAACAAATGCTATTATTTGGTAAATACATCGAAGAAATAGATGAATTTCAGAATTTATTGAAACTGAATGTTTTGAACACATTTTCCTATTTCTGAATTATATATCGACAGTGGGGAATTTTATATTGTGTTTTGGGGGTTTTATATCTGCTTATTAGTTTTCTTTTTTGGAGAGTACAACAATAAATCAGTCACTTAAATATGTAATTTAGTTTTAAAAGATAGTTAGACAAAGAAAATTTGGAGATTTTCTATCAATAAAATTGTATTTTCTTCTTATTGTTTATTTAACATCCTTTGAAATTGATTAAATTTATTTCATAATAAAATTATTACTCAATATAGTAGTTCCAACTCTTGTTTATACTGAAAACTTAAATGCGCATTATTTTAAATATGTTCACATTTAAAATACCTTTGTTTTAAGGGTATAATTTTTTTTCAATATTCTTTTCAAAAATGTAAATCAAAACACCATGTCGCCTCATTGATCACATGATGCTTTCCCACAGTAATTGGCACATGAGATCTTGACGGTGAGACGGTAACGCGCACAATCACTCATCGTTTTATGTGTTTTATGTTGGTTCAGAAAGATTTATCCTTGTAATCTTAATAAATATATTTAACATATTAATGCAGGCCGTTGTCTTTCCCCACGGTAATATATTACACAATTTTGATATGTAAATTAAAGAAATTCTGACACAAATTTATGAAAATGAATACCAAAATCAGCATGCATTAATAGCTTTAAAGTGATATTAATTATTATTATTTTAGTATTTACGTTTTTTGATATAAAACAATTGTGGTAAAATCACTACTATATTACTTATTTTTATCTTTTTAATAACATTTTAGGCGGAGGAATGCGAGATCGTAAAGAGAGGAAACTTATCAAATGGAACATATGTTGATAATAACAGGTAAAAACTATGTACATTTACTTAAACTGATGCCTCCTTTTCTACTTGTACGCATGAATGCAACATTAAAAAAAGTGTTGTTTCAAATGCACTTATATCGTAAGTAACAAAGAGTACTAAACGTCAGAAAAAGAAAAGAAAAAAAACTATTGGTGGAAACCTCTAAATGGTCGTTACATAATTGGTTATTAGATTAAATTACTTAATGGGGAGTTCCAACGAAAATTTCTAGAGGATTCAGAAAAATGAAACTCGAGCATTAGTTGCGATTATAGCGTAGAAAAGTAGTCAAAGTATCATGCTTTACAAATACGTTTTATGAAAAGGACAAAGAATATTTACTGTATTTTCAGTGGTTACTCTAAAAAAGATTAAGTGATGTATAGGTTTTTCAGATAATTTCAGATTGGCTTTTATTTCTGAAGAGAAATAGCTTTGTAGAATTATTATATGGAATGTTAAATCAATGGAAATTAAGGCATACAAAATTAAGTCATAATTAATCTCGAAAGCAGTATTTAATGTAAAATATACCTAAACCTTTTTATAAAAATCATTATATTTGTATATTTAAAATATCTGTACAATCACATAAATAATCTTTCTTTATTCTATTTTAGGCGCAGAAGTTCTGACAAGACCCAGAATAAGTTAATATGCAAAGCAAATGCTCTTATTGGTTCGTATATATTTTAAAAATTTTTATATTGCAAACTTTTAGTTTTACAATATTAAAAAATCATTATTTTTATTGAATTTTATTTTATATATTGTTGGTTTTGTACAAAGTATCTAAATTATTTATAAGGAATCCATTTTATGATATTTTAATGAAAAATAGAAATAACTATGTAATTAAATATAAAATAATTAAATATGTAAATATTTCCTTTTAACATAAAATATTATTACAAATATTGCCAATGAATTTCCGCACTTTTGATTCATACATAAGTCTTATATTTTGTCTGGTGCTTTGTTTTTATTCAATATTATTTTTTAAATAAAAATTATAGCTGTAAACAAATAAATTTCTTTCAAAATATTTGTTAAATATTGAAACATTTGGCCATAATTAGGAAAACTGAAGAATATCAAATTACTAATTCTTCATAATAATTCAGAAAAGGAAATGATGCATTTCTTTTCTATGAATATTAAACATAACATTTTAAAAATGTTTTTAAGAAATTGTCACATAATGATTAAAATACGATAATTGCATTAGAATGTAATTTATAATTAATCTGAAATGATATACTATAAGGTGCTAAAAGTTATGGAATATTTCTCTAATATTCTATAGAATCTCCTCGGGTTTGTTTACAGGTAGCAATTGAGGTATCCCAAATAGTTAATGGAAATTTCCAGGAGATATATTCAACATGCTATCTCAATGGCATTTGTTTATCTAGGATTTGGCTATGGGATGAATATTATGGCAAAATGGATTTTTCGGTTATACACCTGGTGTGAATGGAGCTCATATTTTGTGATCTAAATAATCAAATATTATATTTGAAATATTTATTATTTTCGTTGTTGGTGACTCGGAGTATTAACCAGAAGTATCTATTATCATATTCTATAGATGAAGCTTATTAAGAGCTGAAAATACTCATCAATGTAACATTTCATTATCAATGGTTGTGCCCATTTTATCAGAGGATAAAGTCTAAGACATAAATGGAGCATTATACATGAATCCCAGTCTTATTAACAGCACAGCGCTTTTCTAACAAGTGGATCAAAAGCCTTTAGTATTTGCCTACATTTGAAATCGAGTATCGATTCTTAGTAACTAAAAACGTGATTCTGCTAGGATTCCTCATCACTTAGGATCCATCGTATGAGAAGTACTAAAGCTGTTTTCCCTTTGATGTCTGTTATGAGTAAAGACACTCAAATTGGTCTTCTGCAACCACCATACAACTACATACTTTGATATCAGAAATATACCTCTAGCATGACTCTCATCAAATATAGTAACCCTTTGTGTAATACCAGTCATACATTTCATACATTAGTAATTTCATAATTAATAATTTCATTCATAATTTCATAAATAATACATTAGTAATTTCATAATTTCATACATAAGTAATGCAATTTCATAATTAGTTTGCTCACACATTTCATTTATTCTTAGATTTCTACTTCTCTGTCTCTACTTCTCACTAATGGTAGTATTTCTATGAGGTAGTAGTATGAGGTTGCTATCCTCATAGGAGAAAGAGCAAGCTTTTACCAACGTCTGTAAAGCTATATCCCATGCCGAACTTTAACAATCCCCTGCAGTTTCAACTTAGTTAAATGTCTTCAACAATTCACAAAAGAATTTTTCATTCAAACAATAACATTTAATAACGACCAACTATTTATATCATTTTATAGACATTACTAATATTCCATTACCATATGCTAAAGTATTTTGCTAAGTAATATTTTAGCTAATGAAGTAGATCAGCTTTTAAATACTTTATGTGACAGAAATCTCATAAAGATATGCAAAAAAATTTGGCACGTGCAAGTTTTACTTAAAAAGAAGCTATCTATATAGGTATATGATAGATCAATAAAGGTGTTATCAATTTCGATCGACTCATTATGTTTTTAAGAACATAGATTTTCATCCATGTTGTGAGAAAAATAACGTATGGTTGCTTATTTACCCTAATATAAAGAACATTTATATTTTAATATATATAAAGATGTTATTTACAAATATATTCAAATTTATCCAAATTTAAACGTTTAATTCTTCGATTATATTCCCTCCATTTAGAATGTATTGTCCAAATCTGAAAATTTATTTATAATGGTGCATATAACTTTGATTTTTATTTATGTGGTAGAAAACTTTAAAAAGTTGAGAACATAATTTGCCTGACAAAATTTCAGAAAATGATCACATTTAAAGAAATTATTATTCATCATTCTTTCTTAATAAGGAATGTCATTGCAAGAGCTTTCTTACTCGCCCAAAAATTCTTTACTCGAGTAATAATTTCTAAACCACTATTTCAATACTAACGTCAAATCTTGCGAAAGAAATGGATTTGTTTTTGTCATAATTTATCAGTGAAAATCAATTTTTTAAAGTCTGCTAAATTTATAATTTACAGCTGAACTCGAATTAAATTATCATAATTAGAATTTATATTAACAAATTAGTAAATATATATGATCAGAAAGGTCAAAAACTGCCTAACAGGGAAATATATTCGTTATCATTTCATTTTGATGATATTTTCATTAGCTAAGCAATATCAAACAGAAGTTATTTATATAAATAAAAAATCTGTAAAAATTAATATCCTTAACATAAAAATTCAAAATTATGATTTTGGATTATTTTCAAATAAGTTTTAACTTTAATGCCTTAATCAAATTTTAAAGTAATTAATCTTAATCTTGCATAAGAATTATTATTATAAATTTGATTACAATGATGATTCATCTATGATTGTATTTGATATCATTAAAATTTTCATAGGCATATTTAATAATTTTAGCATTTAATTCTGTTTCTTTTCCATTTTTTAGAAAAAATGACTTCCCCAGATAACAGAGAATTAAGAAGAACTCTGTATTCTCTAAAGCAAGTTTTCCAGGTATTTTCTCATAGTTTCTGTTTTTCATTTTTGTCGTAGACATTTCTTTTTCCATAGTTGAAATTTCCTTGAATAGTGCAGGATATTTCGAAAATCCAATGATAAACCTTAATGACAGATCAATCAAATAGAAAAAAATGATTTTTACCATAGGACAACAAGTAACAAAATCTGACAGCAACAGCTTTGTTAGTGAAATAAAATGAAATGTGGTTAAAGGGACATATATATGGTATGACCTATTTATGATCATAATTGGATGTATGAGGAAAATATGTGAAATATAATAAATTGCTTCTCTTTTCTGAATCTTTAATGGCCTTCTATTTAATTTGGGCTAAGCACGGGCCCTTTCTTTGCTGCAGATTCATTCATACATGTCATGTATGATTTTTTGCTGTGATAGTTATATAACTAAAAAATATTGTTACTAGAAATTTCAGAAATATTGTCATTATAATCATAATAGAGATATATAAACTGTTGTTTTTCAATCATTAGAACAATATTCAAGTTACTTTCCATCAAAAATTTCATTCCATGTTCTTCAAAAGTATGATCTACGACATATATTAAATTACGAAATATCAAAGGTATTTTATATTCAACTTGTAATTTACTGATAAGCAGATTCCTATAGTAATTATTTTACTGGTCTACTCTTTTAAAAATGAATTTTACCCATTAAAGTTGAGTTCCACTTTAATGAGTAGCCCATTTTAATGGGTTTTACCCATTAAAGTGGGAATTATAAAAATTACATACAGATAATATCTCCATAAATTTTATAGACAGTATATTAATACACTGATTTAAAAGCACTTATAATGTCTGTAAAAACTGCAATTCAGTATAATATAAAGCATAACAAAAATATCAATTAAAAATAATTAGATAAAAGTATTTACTTTCTCATTAGATTATTTTTATAGAATTACTGAACACTAATTATTTTTTGCATAATTCAGAGAGAAAATTTTCATGTTTTAAATAATTTAACATTCACTTATAATCTGATAGAAGAAATTTAATTTAATATTCAAATGAAACACTTGGATACTTAATAAATTTAAGCACAAAGTTCAATTTAATACGATTGGAATTCATTGTCGCAGGTGTCTTTCTTTGTCTTTGATGTAAAACATTTCGCAACCTTCATCAAATTTTGCTACCCCAACCAACTGGCATTTATTTTCAAATGGAATTTAATTACAAAACAACTTTAATTACGAATCTAAAGGGTTGTAATTTTAATCGCGTACAACGATTACCATTTACATCCAGGATTAGGGACAGATATCATATAAAAATATTTTTGTTGATATTTAAAAAAAGATATTTTGATAATATTGAATGAATAGTGCTTGAGTGGATTTAACGGCGATATCTGAGAAAATATTTTATTCAAATTTTTTGAATGAGCAAATACAGAATTTTCCAAATAGAAATGCACTCCGTTAATTCTCAGAATATAAAAATAATAATGAATACACCATTCTGAAATTATTTGTTACTGAAACTCTAAAATATTTTATGCATTCAGATTTCAAAATAATATATCTTGAACACAGGCATCTTGAAACATTTTTTGAAAATTACAATCAAAATATTGTTACCGAGTTTTTGTTGAAGATCTTTTATTCATTGATTGCCTTTAAAGAAATATTAAAATTTCATTTGTAGAAAAGCAATTAATTATACTAAATTTACTCGTATGCACATTTAAGGAACTTTTCTTTATAGTCCTTTTATCTCCATAGTTATTGGACATGTTTCTTCTGAAATTAGATATGTGCACAGATAATTAAAAAATGAGCACATGCCAATCATAGTGCAGAAGCATGATTGTCTCTAAGATCTATCAGCACATGAACTGAAGCAAAGTGTATGACGTAAATTTTTTTATAAAAGATATGGTACTCTGTTAGATTCATTTATTTTCACTGCATGAATTTATGTTAAAAATAGGAGAGATGTGAATTCATTTGCAGTTTGGATTCATTCCTCTAATAATGTCATTTTTTGGTACAGGATGGCTCTGGTAGGAGAAAAACTTATTCTGATTTTTCTTATTTTCTAAAAAGGTTATGCCTGGATATATGTTGTTAATTCCATCTGATGGATACTTCTTATTTCCCAAAATTGGCAATTAAATAATTATTTCTGTGCGTAAATGAGTGTTTTTATCCACAAATTTGAAATGAAAACCAATGATCTCTATGATCTGATGCTTAAAAGTTATAGTAGCTACTGAGCATCGATCAAATATTTGATGGAATGTGGGGTTTTATAGCATTATGTCTGTTTATAAAACCGCTATTGTGGTTATTAGTTTCGATCGCTTATGTTCAAGGGAAAGTAGCATGTATTTACTTTTCTCCAGACGAACTTAACTGAAAAAATGATTAAGTTGAGAAAAGTTTCTTGATAAATTAACTATTCTCCACAGATCGGAGTTGTTTCCTTGGAACACATTAAATAGTCTTCGCTGAGAGTTATAATAAGTCAAATATCAAGTAATCGCATCAATGCAAAAAAGATCCTCGTTTAGATCTAGTAAAACAAAACTGTTGTATTTAAAGCATCTGATTTTAAACAATGAAATATTTTATTGATAAATCTAAGTGACGAACGAAATATTGAACAAAAAAACTCATTTTTGCTGTGGAAAAATAATTTCGTTGTAGAAGTATTTTTGCAGTTTATCAAAAAATAATACAAATGAATATAAAATAATGTAAATCCTAAAATCTTTATATGAATTAATTATAGCGTATATCCCCATATAACTAGAAAATTCATAAACACTAAAAAAAGAAAAAAGGATGTTTTAGTCAGCCTTATACAAATTTTTCTTAGGTATGTCATAATACTTTTAAATCCTGTGAAAAAACAAATATCATTTATTTTTTATCGTCGTAAATATAGAACAGCCGTTGCAATTGTACATTAATATTGAAACATAAACTGAAATTATGAAAATTTAGAGTTAATTCAATTTTGATAATTTTAAATATTTACTATACATATACATCTTTTACGAACAGTGAACGATATAAAAAATTGGAAGCATTATAGCATATCAATGTGCCATATCGTATAACAGGATTGTATGAAAAATATGTTTGCAATTCATACGCAGTTTCCTTTCTTATTTTACGGTTTATATTAATGCTAAAAAAAGATGTTTGACAATCATTTTAATTGTGTTTTCAGGATGAAAAAGACCTAGCCAGTGCGTTTATTGAATCTGGTGGACTGAACAGTCTCGTAAAAGTGGCGTCTAGTGGTGACCAAACAAATCAAAATTATATTCTAAGAGGTATGCATTATTAATTTACAAGTTATTTTTCAAATGTCCTCACACTTTTAAAGAGTTAAAGAAGAATTATACATAATATTTATTTTAGACTGAGCATTAAACCGAATAATTGAAAATAGTTCATCTTTTACTTATTATAACAAAATCTTTTCATTGTTTTTTATTAATTATCGGTAAATCTTTTTTCTTTTTTTTCTTTTTTAAATTCATTATTTCATCGTCGTTCATGACTTTTGGCATACATCTAAATTTTTAATGAAAACTGAAAATCTTTATTTTTAATGTATTTATTTAAAAAAATAATTTGTTTCTTTAGACTATGCTAGAATTTTTAAAAACATTTCTTAGATATAAAAGCTAGAATAGTTATACTAATAACTAATAATAGAAATTAGACCGTGAAAGAATTCGTTACTGTAAATAAATGATTCTAGAAGAATCCTAAAGTAAAATAGCACCATAATCTTATTAAGTGTTGAAAAATGATTTGAAATGGAGTTTGAATATTTCATTATTTTTTATAACAAACTAATCGCTTTCTAGTGATATTTTTGAAGAAATTTTGACAAAACTGCAGAAATATTTGTGTTCGATGGGGAACTTAATCGTAGTCAAATAGAGTCGTGATTAAACAGAATATTTTACATAGTGCGATTAAATTTCAGAGCTGATTAGATGCTATTATCTGTACATATAAAAGGTCAATGCACGTGGCACAGAAATAGCTTCTTATTATTTTTCTTGAATACCAACAGTCACATATAAACAAGTCGTGGTACGAGTTTCAGATGCTTGCACTGCTTTTTTACAGTTTCATTTAATTTGGCGCTATAATAGATAATTAATGGAAGAGGTAATAAAACTTATCCAATTACTAGAAATATTCTGTTCGCCTTGTAAACAAAATGCTTATTCAATCAAAGGAAAGAAGATATGAATAAATAAAATTAAAAATGAAATCTACGATCGCAAATTTCAAGTTATCATGTGAGAAAATAATTTTTTAAGTTATTATTTTATAGAATTTAAATTATTAATTTATATAGAATTTTCATGAAAACACTTTTGTGAACAAAAACTGCCGTTTCTAATTTCTAAGATCATTCATATTTAATTCATCTTAAAACAAGAGTCAAATCCTTCAATGTTTCTCACTTAAAAATGAAATAAGTTATATTTCCCCACTGGAGGAAAGAGAAAATACTTTTATCAAAACTGTTATTAAGCGTGAGTGAAGTTTTTTTTTGAACATATAAAAATTAAATTATTTAATTTCCACAGAAAAAAATTACATTTCATGAAAATAACAGCTATGATGTCATAGTAATATGTCAACTTTTTTAAAAAGCAGCTATTGTCAAAAAAAAAAAAAAAACGTACATAATAATAACGCGATAATGGTAAAAGCATGTCTACCTTTTTAAAACGCATCTGCTTTCAAAGTAAGTAATAATAATGCAATACATGTAAAAGCAGGTAAAAAATATAAGCGATTAAAAGATGTTAATAAATATTGTCTACTTGATTTCAAGCTTCAATTATTCAAAACCTGCAAACGAAAACAGGATCATGTTCTCACATGATAAAAAGTCTATAATAAGCTTGAAACTGAATACTTAATTGTGTCCAAAAATTAGCTGTCGCCAAATGGATAATTGCTACGATTTCTCAACAAAACTGATGTTCATATCTCACAAAAGTAACCTTTGTATCTCCTTAAAATTCAAAGAATCCTTTGAAGACATGAATTCCACATCTTTGCAATTTAATCGTTAATTTTAATAACATTAACATCTATAATTCAGACACTTGTCAAATATTGAATCGAACCCAATAAAGTGTTAACTGTCTGTCTGTACTTTCAGAAATAACTAAACGTGACGACTTAAATATATCAAATTTAGTATGGGAACTAGTGACTACAAATGCCGTTATGTGTCAAATTTCTGTTAAAATCGATTGAATAAAACATGCCTAAAATTCAAATTTTATTTTATGAATATTTTTGCCAGGAATTAATCGCTAAAAACACGTCAATGATGACACAATAGATCCAGTAAAAACATGAATTTCGCTCCAAAAGTTAACATTTCGTAACTATTACATGTCAATGTCATGTAAACGTTGGTCACAAAGTTTATACAGAATATACGGGAAAATTGTGGCGAGACCACTCTCACCGATTTATAAAATTTTCAGTTTTGCTTATCAGTAAAATTTTGATGCAAAGATTAGGATGGCATTCTTATTTTTGGTGATATTAATAACTCTCAAAAGTTTTATCATTTTAGGGGACAATTTTCATTCAATTATTTTAAAGAGAATCATTTTTCAGACAGAGCTCTTTTAAAGACAATCATTTCTTACACGGGGTGCAATTCAGGCAATTTTCTCAATATTTCACTCTTTGTTTTATTTTTTAAATTTGATATTCTTCTTAAACGAATGTGTGGAGAAGTATGATCAAGTCTGGCCTTTCTGCCAAAGCGGCGAGCCAAGTCAATGAGTACCACAAATTTTATTCATTTTTATACAGATTTTTACGTTTGAATTTTATTTCTTTATTACTTATGATAAAAGTTCTTCAATCCATTAAAAAATAATCGATGTTACATTATATTCCAAATTTAAGTACAGTGTACTTTTCTAAAGAAGAATCGAATGCTTCTTTAATGACTCCTTTCAGTTCTTAGTTCTGAAGTCCTCATTTTTCGTTTATTTTGCTCTCACCGGGTGTTATCAGCTTCAGTTATCTGTTAGGTGGAGATAAAACGAGTCTTTTCACCTTCGGATGATTCATTTTGAACGTTTTACTTCCGCTGCCGGAATCATCTTGGAAGCTTCTCAAATATATCAGAGGAGAAGAAGAATGAAAGACAATGTTAAAGACATCGAGATTTCTCATTATTGTGCTGTTGTTAATGAGAGTTTATTTTAATTAGTATCTCTCGAGGTCAAAGAATAGTAATTTGCTTCAATGCATTACAACTGCTTAGCTTTCAGAGATAGTACGCATTTTCCTAGTTGAAAAAGAATAAGGAATGCTTATTAATTTAGGATTTTATACATTTCCAGTTTCCATGATTCAGAATATAAAATTGAAATCAAACATAAATTTTTTTAAAAAAAAGTATCATAATAAGAAAATATTTTTCCTCTCTCAAGCCTTTTTTGAACTTAGAAAAATTTAATAAAAGTGGTATCAGAAACACACTTTTAAAAATGAAATTAAAACTAGATTTTTTTTATTTTAATTATTTACTCCCTTTTACCTTTTAATATTTGAGTAAAACTTACTTAATTACTTTATTATTATACTAGCCACCTTTGTTGACCAGCTGGTTAGTCAATCTTAATGCTCTTTAAAATTGTCAGTTAAATACATTATGTAACATCGTTGTCAGTTAAATAATTCATACAACTTGTCTTTTAATAGCTACTTCATTCAAACCTTTTTAAGGTTCACATTTTAATAATAATATAATTCACTCATGGAGTTATAAAGGCCTTAAACCCGTAATGTACTACTATATGTCTCCCTAATTATCTGTCAGTTTCCGTAAAGTTTCTCCCATAAATTAAAATAGAAATGATTAAACAGTAAATTGATATAAAATTATTTTTTTTAACCAAAACCAAGCATTTAAAAAAAATATAATTTCTGAAAAGAGAATCGTTATGTATGCTATAGAATAATTTCAATAATTTATGTAATATTTCAAGAATTATTCATATACAAATTTCTCAGATTCATCATGAAAAGTTTTTAATGTTACTTTCAGAAAGATTTAAACGATGCGAATAACAATATTTTATGTTATTTTGGTCTATAAATATAATTTAAAAAATTATTGTTTAAATTTTATACATCTTTTAGTTCTGTTGCGGATTCTACGAAATATTCTTGACACTTTAACTTTCAAATAAATAAATGAAGATTTCTATCTTCTGCTATCCAATTTGATCGACTTATGAAGTTTTGAATATAATAGCTTAGAACAATCAACATTTTCATTCTTAGGCCTGTTAATATTGAGAAATCTTTTACATTGATTAAGGCGACTTTGGAATGAAGTACTTTAAATTTACTCATTTTTATTGAATAAAGATCTTCAAATATTCATAAATCAGCCGGTTTTAGAGACTGAGTTGATTGAAATTCACATCTTTTTTTTATTTAAAAGCCAAGCATTCTTCATTTTTTGAAGCATTTATAAACTCGTGTTACATACTATGTAGTTATTTACTTCATTTAGATCCTTTTCATAGATACATTTCCATTATTAAAAGTTTTACATATTAGCCATTGGACCTTGAATTGAATATATATATATATATATATATATATATATTCAATTCAAGGTCCAAT
>JAPMOQ010056882.1:1061387-1078593 GCA_026543055.1 Argiope trifasciata | reverse complement strand
TATTTCATTTCATGCAGGCGCAGACTGAAAATTACATTTTTTATGCTTAATTTGCCATACTTATTTATTTTTTTAATTTGAGTTTATGTCAATCTGGTGGCAACATATTTATAAAAGATAATTTTTTCCCTTTCACTCGCATCGTGCTCGTGCTGATTAAATTTTATTGTTTTATCCGAAATAAATTGTAGAAAAATATAGTTAAAATATTTCTTTAAAATATCATTACGAATAGAAGCTTAAGTTATGTGTTTAAATACCGATACCATTAGAAAGCTAATTTTTTAAATCATTTCATGGCTACAAGTGTAGTTTTGTTTCAGTCGGTCGAAGAAAACTAATCTAAAACATATATTCGATTTTCGGATACTATTAACCTCATACCAAGATTAGTCGTCAAATTACTCACCAAGATTGACGCGATAAATTCAATAAACATCCTAAATTAACTCCAAAGCTGAATAGTTCATGACTATTGTACTCTTATTTCATACAACATTTTCTAGAATTGAATAAGTATGCTAAAAAGTTTTTGGGATCCTCTCTCGCTGGTAAATATGGCAAAATTTTCACATATTTTTTATTTTCTTATATTTTATAAGCACTACTCGCAGAGAAGGCATGTATTAAGTATTAAACGTTCGTGTACATATTTTCCATTTATACCATAAGTACATTTTTTTCCTTCATTTAAGTTCAAAGTTTTTTCTTTTGTGTGTGCGTGTATGGTTCTTTTTACTCTGCAAAATGAGAAATTTAATAACTTAATAAAGGGCAAATTAGTTTTGATTTCTCCTGAATTGAAAAAGCAAAATAAAAACCTTTATTTTTAAATGCTTAAAACACTTCAATTTCTTTTTAGCTCTCGGCCAGTTGATGCTTTATGTTGACGGTATGAATGGTATTGCGCAACATTCCGATACCCTGAAATGGCTTTACAATCTTGCTGGAACTAAGGTAATAACAGTTGGTTACTCTTGCCATAAATAAACAGTATTGTTAACAAACTTTTTATATTTATTTGAAGATATTTATAAGAAATACATATGATATATTACTTAATATTTCAGTACCGAATGGTTGCCAAGATGGCTTTGAAACTCCTCGTAATGTTTGTTGAGTACTCTCCGAATAATGCCCTTCTTCTAAGAGATGTTGTAGTTGAAATTGATAAACAGAAAGGTAAGTGAATAATTAGCCCGAAGAATGATCTGAAATTTGGGTACATGAATGCTTTTTAGAATGGAATTTAAATTTCTAATCTGGAACAATGTTGAAGGAACAATTCGATTCTATTTGCTTATTTTTAAATTTTAAAGTAATCTAATTTTTATGGGATATAGCAGCAATAACGTGTTTACAAAAATTGCGCTTAATTTCGTTGAAGCGCTCTCAATATAAATATAGTAATTAGAACAATGAAGAGTATTGTTGTAAACTATAGTAAAAATATTTTTTTAAATAAAATTAATAATTATTTAAATATTCAAATAACATTATTAATGACTATTTAAGAAATTATTAAAAATATCAAAATTAGTTCAAAAACTCTTACAAAAGAAAATTAGATATAACTAAAAAAACTCACATTTTTTTGTATATTGGTGAAAAATGATTGTATATTGGATTGGTGAAAATGATTTTTGAGCAAAAATATGTTTCTTAATAATTGAGAAAAAGAGTCAAAATTGTAATTGACTAATTATTAATTCAAAATCTAATTAAAATCTTAATTTAATTGCAATTGAATATTTCTTTATGAATATCTAATATTGTTAATATATATGATCCAATATTGTCAATATATATGATCCAATATTGTCAATATATATGATCCAATATTGTCAATATATATGATCTAATATTGTGAATATATATGATACATGTTGAGTGATGGCGTTGATAGGAGATATTAACTACGATACAACAACCACTTTCACATTTCTAACCATTAGACCCAACTTTCCTAGAAAAGTATTTGACAAGATCTAACCATTGCAGAAATAAAAATGCGGATTCAAAAGAATAACATACTTAATAGTAAAACAATTTTTCAAATTATAAATTATATCAAGCACATCATATAACCACCATTTGCATCGCGCAGATATGATGCAAAGAGTGAGCGAATACCAAGGATTGTTGAAGATGAAGATATGAACCATTGGGGCAGAAAATCCCACTAGATCTATAACTGGTTTGAAGAAGATGGGAGATATCTTGTGGATTCAGTCACTGGTAACATGGCCAGTACGCTTTGATTAAAAGCAATTGTTGTCTTGGGTGGATAGTTGAGGGGCAGAGGCAGCGGCAAGAATCGGAAGTACCAATCAGAAGAACGTCTCTACGGGTGGGAAAGAAGAGGAAACATGTCCAAAATGTGCAGAACTACAATTAGCCCCCCCCATAAGAAGCCCCCCACACATGCACATGCTGCCTTACAAACGCTTCATGTTAAATTTGCAACATTTATAGAAAACAGCGATAATAAACTATTGATTTCTGCTTTCAGGTAATCATCTTTGGCGTAACGTCATGCTTCACTTGAAAGAAAAAGAAAATTTGGATTACGAACTACTAGTATACTGTATGACTTTAATAAACAAGGTAAAATTTACTATTTTAGCATAAATATTTACTGAAATTAGTACATATAAGATTTAATTTTCTCCTAATTGTTTGATTTTCAGGTTGCAGATGGTTTTAGTGATCAAGACAGCTACTTTGATTTTGTTGATGCTCTGGAAGAGCAAGGAATGGAACAAATAGTGCAATTTCATTTGTGCAGAGGAGGAACAGATAAGGAACTATTGAAACAACTTCAGATATATGAGGTACAAAAACAACTTTTATAAGTATGTTAATCACCTGAGGTGACTAATTGGTTTGTCTGAGGAAACTACTGATATATTTAATTCAGATAAATCTTTTTCATAACTCTATTTTCATGATTCTGCAAAATTATTTGATTTTAAAGCCATATTAATTGTCTTCATAAGTTATCTTTGCGCACATAAATCTTTTCTAATGGAGATCATTTTCACGACATCATGACACTATTAAAAATGAAAAGGTGTCTTTCATAAACTTATAAATTTCACTATATTGGAACTTCCCTTTTTTATATGTTTCATAAACTAGACAGTACTATACAAAATCTATATTCCTTAGCTTTCAACTACAATAGAAAACTATGTAATCAGTGTTTCATTTGATGAAACAATCAAAATAATTTGAACTTCAGTGCAACAATGTAATCTTTGATGTGCCTAATTATTTTCTGTTATTAAAAGGATATTTAAAAAAATTGGAATGATTCAAAATTTATTTTTATTTGGTGGTATTTTTGGACCTTATTGAGAAAAAACGCCCAAAATTCTAATTACATTTTTTTTTTTTAAATTCCAACTTCCAAGGCCTAAGCGTGCTAAATTTAGTTGTTGTAGATCAAATGGTCTGACCTGTAGAGAGTTAACACACGCAAACATTCTCACGCTAGTATACACGCACGCAAGAAAGCACGCACATTCATCTTCATTATTAATACAGATAACTTCAAATAAAGAAAATTTCTGATCTTATTGCCTCTTTTGAAATTTTATACCTCGTGATATTAGTTGCAAGTTTGCTTTCATAGAACACTTGAGAAATGCAGCATTTATGATCCGGGCCGGCCTTCGGTATGAAGGGACCTAGGTGCAAGAAACTCTTTGGGGCCCTAATTTTTATGTGAAGTAAAAAAAAAAAACGAGCACATATTATTAATTTATATTTATTCAATGCGTAATTTAGTTTTTGATATCACATCAATTACTTCAGAAAAATTACAATTTTTTGCGTATAAATTTCCTTTTTGATGCGTAATATTGCAAGTGCATTTAAGCGTTTTAAACACATGCTTGACCAAGCAAATTTTTTTATTAATTTTAATTTGGTGAAAGAATTCTCAGTACTTGTTATAGTAACTGTTAATGTAAAGAAAAGTTTTAATACAGTTAATGCATTTAGAAATAATTCATTATAATTATTGTTTAGTATGTATTGTAATATATCTTGAACCTTATTTTCATTACTTTCATTCAAAATAAAATAATGTAGCAAACAAATTTCTTGGATTAGATTTTCATCTACATCTTTGTTATAAAACTCTACAAAATTTCGGAATACATCCCTAACTCAATTTTTTTTTTAACCTTTAAATGAGTGACCAGTTTGAAATCGGAAATAATATTTAGTATACTTTTAAATCTATCTTCTGATTTTACAATAACAGCATCAATTACAGTGTTAAAATAATAACACCTAAATCCTTCTACTGGGTTTTTTTATAATTTTATCTTCTGCTAATTCGGAATTTAATCTTTTCCTTTTTGAATTCGTTTTAAGGGAAAATGTTCTGAAATATTCAAATTACTTACTAACACAAGTTGAGTTTCACTATTTGGCCTTTTTTTAAAATGTAGTATGTAATAGAAAATGATCTACTTTCGGCATTTTTAGTAAAAACTAATTTACGCGTCACAGGTCCGATTTTAACACACTACATTTTATTTTATTTTATTAGAACATTCTAAATTTGTCAGTTATAATACATGGACATAAACGAGGATCATTTATACTCTTTTTGATCATATTTGTTATAGTCATTTTCGTTATTATTTTCTGATTCGGTCACATTTGTATAAATACACAATTCTTCAACAGATTTCTCCATTTCGTTTTATTGCTGGACTGTGTACTTTGTGGGGAACTTTCTTTCCCAGTTGAAGTTTAAATTATAATTCCTGAAGTTGAAGCAATTTCTTTGCCAGAATTATTGTGTAGCCAAGAAAACAGATCTACTTGTGACTTTTTGAAGTTTAGCTTTTCTAATAATTTTCTTTTTTTACAACCATAAGAATATTTCCTTGGCGTAGACATCGTTATATATAACAGCATTAAACAGTTTATAGAATGAATCATTAAATTACTTTAAGCTGTACTTTAAGCTATTAACTAATAGGTGAGGAAAGTGATTGCAAATCTACTTACCTTTTATTAACAATATTTTGTATATTTGCACAAGGCTGTAATATATATTATGAACTTCGTTTATACCCAAATCCAGTGACTGCTAAATTAAAACTTTTTTCTTAGTTCTTTTTATTCCGGTTATGGCAGAAATAGCAGTAATGCAATGTGCATTGGTAGGAGTTGATCGTTAAATTTATCATTTTACTTTTTGTTTCAGCAACTTAATTTAAACAAACATAGATAGATGCACGCATAAAAAATATTACATTAAATGCAGAAAACAAGTATATAGCTGATGATTTACAAATACCTCTGAAACCAGCCTCAGGGCCCAGAAATCACGCCTCTCGGTCTTGGCATGTCTGAAGTGGATGTTTTATTCATAAATCAATCCCCCATCCCCCCCTTTTAATAGGTATCATCGCGATCATTGCCTTATAACGGCGTCGACGCTCATCCAGACAAATGAGATCAAACTTGTACACTTTCAGTACCTGTAAAAGTACTTGTCTTCGTAATATTATTTTAATTCTTAAACATGGTGGGGCCCTCTGAGTAGGGGGCCCGGGTGCATAGCACCCGCCACCCCCTAGATGACGGGTTCAGTTTATGATATATGAAGATCAAGGAAGATACCAAGTAAAAAATTATTATCTAAAATCTAATACTGAATGACATTTAGTTTATTTTTAGATAAATGCCAGCATAAGGAAAAAGTACGGGCAGCAATCTTTTGCTCATTTGCGATGCAGTTATCATCAATATCAATTATGTCGGCATTGAAAATAACTGCATATTGTCATATATGCAGTTATCATCAATGATGAATGACACTTTGAAAAGTGTAAGGGAATATAAGAATATTCATTGTTAAATTATAGACATTTTTATAATTAATAATATTTCATTATTGGAGTTACATGTTTATAGATAGTTAAAAAATTACATATCAAAAATTTTGATACTTACTTAAAACATTACATTATATTTAACAAACTTTTAATCCAAAATTCTGAAATTTAAGAATGCTATACTTTATTTGACAAATAAAAAAAAAATTCAGAATGCTATAAATAATAATATAACCAATGATAAGCAATTTACTTGCAAAGTAGGGTTATTATATTGAATGACTCGCGATTTTAAAAAGGTTTTTAAATATCAATTAATAAAATATAGTTCTACTTACATTGTTTCTATATTTTGAGTACAATATTTATTTCAGGCTGTCCTGAAGCATGAAGATGGAGAAGACGATGGAAAACCCTTTTTTGGAACTTTTATTGAGAGGTAACAATCGTAAAACTTAAGAATTTTTTTTAATACCAAAATTATTATTAAATGCTAAGAAATCGAAATTTTGAATGTTTAGAGAATTAATTCATGGTCAATTCTTTTCTTTTAATTTTCCTAAAGTTATCAAAAAAATAATTAAATATACATAAATAATTTTGTTGAATGTTTTATTTATGTATTCCATATTCCTAAGGTTTTCCTTTAATTTTTTAGAGAATATTTAATAACATCTAAAACAATAAGCTGGAGTTTAAAAGCTCCTGAAAACTTCATTAGATTTCGAATTCCTTATTTTTTATTTATACTTCTAAACTTTAAATTGTTATTCCAAATGGAGTTGCGTAGAATAAATTTAGGCAATGGAGTATCCTAGTATCTTCCTTTACTGGTAGGCATTTACAAAAATAGTCTTAAAAGCTTTAATGAATCTTGTAAAAATTAATCGCATAAAAATTTACATAATCTTTATTTACTTTAACTTCACACTAAATCTTATTTTAAAAAATTGTATTGTGAGGGCTCAAAAAATTTACAGATAAATCTGGTATAGTAAAAATTTTCTTCACCAAACCAAATCATGAGTGAAAAAAAGTTTTCTAGATCTTTAATTAATTAATGAAGCTTTGAAATTAAATATGTAGTCTATAATGCCCCTCTTTTGCGATATTTTTATTTTAAACTCAAATGTTAAATTGTTCCAAAAGGAATTATAATATATGAATCAACCTGTTATGCAATACATTAAAGGCAGTTTAATTTTTCGTAACGAATTATGACAAATAGTAAAAACTGATATGCCCGAAATCCCCAAAATGTTAGTTGTTTCCTTATTATGGATTATACCTTATTAGCTTTATGCAAACGATAAAGTAAAAATTTATAGCATATTTTACACAGATTATATATTATTATTATTAATCATCATAGATCCAAAAATATTCCATTGGGAGCAAACAGGGAACGCCGAAAAAGCAGACGGCATTCCACCCCCCTGTTGCCAGCTTACGTGGTACCTAAAACACCACCTGCCACTTCACCCTCTATCAAAACTCCGACGCCTCCTTGGGTAAGAAGGTAAGAAAGAAGTGTTCGAAATTACTATCACAAAAAGTGCTAATGTTTTACCGCGATACTTATGCACAATACCAATAATTTTTTTCAGATTTCAAATGATCTCGTGAAATTGCCAAAAATAGAGCTTTAGCTACAATAATTAAACAAGTAATTTTAAAAAGAAAGTTTGATAAGCGACGATTGTACATAAAGAATAATTTTTCTAGTTTTAAAAGTATATTAATGAATTTCAATGAGAATAATTTCAATGGATTCATTTTTATATCTCCACAAGAAAAAAATAATGAATGCGCATATACTCAAATTATAAAACAGAGTTATTTTTTCAAAAAAAATTCAGCAGTGCTCTTTTTTAGATTTTTCCGATATACATGGTTCCACATGAAAAAATATTTTTTATTACCTAAATTCAAAATTAATGCATTGTGCAATCAAACATTCTAGAACTACTCCAATAAAATCAAAAGCATATCAAATTATCTGTTGATTTCTCTGATTTTCAGGAATAAATGTAAAACTATTAACCTAAAAAATAAAATATCTTAAATTTCTCTGTCTGTCTGTCTCTCTCTCTCTCTCTCTCTATAAATTTGATTACTTGACTTTTTCCACATCCCCATATTTAAAAAAGAATATAACCACAACAATATTGCATAAATGTAGTTAAATTTTCATATGGAAAAGTGATTTCACATGTAAAAGTAAGCACAGTAATGAAAATTTGTAATATTTTCTCTAATGGAAATGAGAATGCTCAAAGGAATGTATACAAAAATTATAAATAATTACAATATATTTATTCATATGAAGGAAAAAAATCATTGTGAATATGGTGGTGCTTTTTCTGTTTCACCAAATCTTTTTTTTCATTGGAGTTTTCTGTCTATTCTACCATTTCCTCAAGAAGACCATTCATAGAATGACAGCTATCTAATTGGTTACATTGCTTGTTAAGTCATCGCCTAAGCTTACGCATAAGCGAAATGCCATTCCATGTATTCTTCTACTTATAACCATTATAGTTACTCAACACTTATATGGATATAGAGCCGTAATTAAGGATATTAAGATACACAGACGTAATTAAAAAAGGGTTCTTTAAAACTTCATAAAACATTAAAACTCATTCTTTTCTAAAAATCAAATCATGACAGCAATTATATTATTGTAAAATTTTTGTGTCGCATTTCATATTAGAGAGAATACAAGCAAGAACTTATTGCAGTAAATGCTCAGTAAGACAAATTAACAAAAAGAAATTAAAATAATATCATATCCTAAGCATGAATTATATTGTAAAATATTCTGGCTTAAATATTTAAATCGATTCCTGACCAGTCATGTTGCACATGTGACGTTTCATCAGTGACTATCTGTTTGACTGATGACTTCATTCTGTCCATAGAGCATTGTATACAGCGAGATGGCTATTTTTGATTCCTATCTTTTTTGTGATTTCTCTTTACACATTTTTGCTTGCCAGGGATAGCCGAGAAGGTACTAAGCAGCCAGAGACCCCGGCCGTATCGGCAGATACTGGACTAGACATTGATGGTAGGTTGATTTTTTAATCTATTGTAATATCAAACAAAATATTTTTTTTGTTTTCAAATAGAAATCAATCCAACCAAACTTCTTTCTTATGAATATATATACATACATAATTTCTTTTATTATAAATACATACATTATTCATTTGATGTAGTTTATACACTTGTTGATTAAACTAAATTCATCGAAGGGTTGATTAATGTATTATCCTTGTATATACAAGGTGAATAAGCCCTGATTTTAAAATTAAATATCTCTAAAAAAAGATAGTTAGTTAGAATTATGCAGTAAACTGTACGTTTATTAGCAAAACTGTAAAAATAGTGTACAAAAGTTAGAAAATTTAGTTACAAAAATCATTAACAGATGGTGCACGGTGCTAAAAACTCTTTCTCTGAAAGGAGTAAAAAAAAAGTATTTGCAATCAATATACAATTTTTTCAAAATGTTCACCGTTCGAAACAATGAAGTGGCGTAATCGAACAATGAAATTTGACATCACATCTTGCAATGTCTCAACGGAAATGGAATCACATGCAACACCAATCAACGATTCAAGCTCATCTGGAGTAGCGGAATTGTTTCTATAGACAGTGTCTTTCAATGCTCCCCACAGAAAGAAGTCACAAGGAGTCAGATCGGGAGTCATTTTTCATTTTTGACGTTACACTGAAAGCGTCTATGGGCATTGTGATTAGAGAGCCATCTGTTAACAATTTTCGTAACTAAATTTTCTAAACTTTTGTACAGCATTTTCACAGTTTTGCTAATAAACGTACAGTTTACCGCATAATTCTATCGATCTTTGTTGTAGAGATATTTAATTTTGAAATCAGGGCTTATTTGCTGATCACCCTGTTTTATAATTATTGTTATCCACGTGATTTCTATTTTCATAAAACCCATTTTCAAGAATTGATTGACCATCAGCATTACATGTTTTCCAGATGATACCGGCATCACTCCCGCCTTACGTCGTCGTCGGGATGCCCGCAATCGAACCCTGACTGGTCAGAGTGACCCCAACTATCCCTCTCTCCAGCAAACTCTTCCTTCGCCAGAGGTGAAAGAGAAGCCACCAGCATTCCACAGCGACAGAGCAAGTAAGGAAAAAAAAAATTATCAGATAAAATACAAGGATAACTTTAAACAAAGCATATATTGAATGTATTTTTTTAATATACGTCACGCTCCCCCTCCTCCAAAAAAGCCACAAAAAGCTTTACTTTATTTAGTTTGTTAAAGTTTTATCTGAAATCACAGAAAGATTTCGAAAATTATTTGAATATGTTGACTAGTTACATTTTTCTGAATGAATCTGTTATATTTTCCAGGAGACATTTGCATTATATTCTATTAAAACGAGCATTGGATAACACTAAATATTTTTCGCTAATTTTCTCAATTTTATACTAAATAAAGATTTCATTTTAATTCCTTTTGTTACGCCATTTTAAATAGCAGATGTTAGTTTAGCTTAGAATGGAGAAAATTTATGGAAAATTTGGGGCTTCCTTTCGAAGACTCAAAAAATTGTTTACTAGTGCTTTTGCTCAAAGCTTGGTATGAACGATAATTATATATGAATAATATAATCATGAAAAATATACTAAGGTAAATTATCTTTGTATTTGAGCAGATATACTGTATGAAGCAAAACTTTTAGAAGTAAATATCAATTTTAGCAGTCAAAAACAAAAACGCGTTAATTCTTAATCAAGAAATTTTAATGGAAGAATAGAATAAATAATTGAAGCTTCTTGTCTTCCCATTCTTTCATAACGAAATTTAAAAGTGATTTTCTTAGAATTACAAGAAAAATTTCAGCCATATTCAGATTACGAATTCAGCTTCATATCCAATCGAAATTTAAATATATTCTGGCAGGATTTCAGCAAGCAGGAGATTTCTTTTCCTCCCTTTTATATTTATTATTTCAAAGAAATGCATTGTATTTTTATTAATGTATTTCATCAAAGACATTGCTATTCAACTGATCTCTTTGCAAATAGTAGTTGGAATTATTGAAAAAAATTTATATAGATAAATTTTGATATATAGATATTTTGATAAACCGAGATTCAAATTGCAAATTTTTCGTCATTTTGTTTGATAATATGCTGGTTTGTAACTGAAAAATGTATATTCGTATATATAAAAAAAGAATTTTTCTTCGTTTCCGATGAACCTCGAATATCTTTTTTAACTAAATCTTTTCCAGAAATTGTTTCAAAATATTTTTTAATTTATCAAACCTTTAATCAAAGAAGTAAAATGTTTTATTGGAACATCTGGAAAGATTCTATGGCAAACAGTTTCGAATACTTTTGTTATTTGTTTACAAAATAATTTTTTTAATTGATTTATCTTCGTTATCATCGTTTTTGCGTTCATGTTATTTGAAGGACTGTTCAGTATCTCTTGATAGTTAGAATGAGCAGTCTCAATTAAATACGCGTGAATGTATACCATTGAATATCATAATTCATTTGATTAAAGGAGTTGTTTTTATTATTCACTTTCACATTTGGTGTCTATTTACTCTTCATCATTTGTTTTTCTTGATTTTTTTTTCTTTTTCGAAATTTCTTCCGTAAAATAGATTTTACCCGAATAAGTTTTCAATGTTGTGTATAAAATCCATCACTCTTTTAGACTTTGGATAATATACTTGCAATTGAATATTAATCCCTTTTTTGTTCTTATTGATTCATCGTTTATATACGCAAAGATTATTTTCGAGAATGGACTTTAAAATTTCTAATTATCTTTTAATACATGTGTCGTATTAGAAGAAAAGCAAATGAATTTAATATTAATCGAATTTTGTTCAAATGAATCAGCATCGGATGGATAATTATTCACAAAAAGAATGTCTTTCCTTTTTTTGCTTAAACATCCGCTTATCAAAGTTATTGAACCACTTCTCAAAAATTTATGCAATGTTTCATAATTTTTTTCCTTAAAAGTATAGCGAAGAGATTTTATATTTTCAAACTAATGTGGCAATTGACTTTTATAAAACACAAAAGATTTTTTTATTCCTTTTTATTGGTTATGATTACGCAAATGGCAATCGTCATTCGGTTTTTATTATGTTATCCTCCAAAATGTTGATGAAAAATGCAGCTGCCTTCTTTCTATTTCAAAAATAAATTTCTTTCCAAACTTTAACATGATTCTTTATTTCTTCATTTAATGTTTGTGTCTTATGTGCACACGTTCGTGCTAACTGCACTTTCATCCCTTTCAGCTGCTCCTTCGTTGGTCAGCAGACAACGATCTTTGTTTGAAAACCAGAAAGAAGAAGAGACTCCTAAAGAGTCACTTGTTCGAAGACCGAGTAGAGGTGAAACGTCTTTAGTCAAGCAACAGGTCCAAGCAGAAATCAAACCCGTACCTCCACCATCTCCTACCAAACCTGGATTTACTCGGCAGAACAGTTTAACGGGTAACTAATTAATTTATTTTTTCATTGGTCCATTTAAATAAGACCATTGACTTAAATTATTAAGATATATTGAATTCAAACTCAATATAGAAATACGTTTAAATGATACCTTTCTAAAAACCATTGTATCCCGGTTTCAGACAATTTCTCTAAATAAAGTTACTTACAATAACTCTGATTTTTTTGCCTAAGGTTTAAATACGTGGTCGATAAAGATTATCCCTCTCCATGTATACTATAATTATTTTGTATCCCATTACTCTACATTTTTTGGGTATTATATTGTTATTAATAATTATACAGTAAACTTGAACAATAACTTGATTTAAGGACAGAATCAGACAGCAGGATTTGAAGTATTTGTTTCGTCCTTCTAATATAATAAACGGTGATTTTTTTCTTGTGTTATATGTTATGTACAGTAAATATATATTTTCTTTGATGTATGGAACTATTTTAAGATTAATGTTCTGTTTCAAACTGTATTCATAACATAATATGGAATTTAACATTTAAAATACTGTTTTACTACAATAATTTAAAATTTTCATCGAGGCAGTTCTGCTTTAATTCATACAGTGATATCATGTCATTCCTTAATCCAATTGCTTTAAGTTTCAAGGTTAAATTTCAGGTAGTTAATTTCTAAAAAAAAGAATGGTATAAATATTTATGATTAAATCGTATCAATATTCATATATAATTACTTTCATCGTAACTTTAATTTTTTGGAAATTCCGAACTTTCAATTTAAGAAAAAGTAATGTATAGATAAAAAATATCATTTCTGGGACATTTAGCTGAATTATCAAATGATACGGAAGAAGAACGAAAAACAATGAAAGTAATAACTGTTGTAACTATTTTATTAAAAATGTTATATGTAAGTTGACTTGAAAATAATTTTATTCCGAACAACACTGGTACATTAACTAGTAATTCATAAGACAAAAAATATAAATAAAAAATCTTTTTCCAAAGAATAGGGATGTTAGCCATTTCAAAAAACTAATCTTGATACTCTCAATTTATCATCAAAGTTCAGACCAATTTTGCTGAAAAGTTTATATTTAACAATAATGCGTTTAAAAAATTCCTTTCCATTTTCTAATATACCAATTTTTCTATTTACGAAACACAGGTTCCGTTCCAACAACACCTCCAACTGCTGCTCCTAAGCCATTCTATGGGCAACAGAACAGAAGTCCTCAACCTTATACTCCCGTCAATGAGCCCGCTAAAGTCGCACCTAAACCTACATGGGGACAAAGCCAGAAGACGGTTCAGCCTGAGGAGCCTCCGCAGCCATCTTTCAAACTCAAAAATGACAGCAGTCATAAGGATTTACAGAATAAATTCGCAGCTCCAGAAAACAAAGTTACTCCAGAACCCCAAAGGCAAAGGTATGGAACAACGCCCGGAGTGGTTAATAGAGCAAAAGAGGGACTGGCTGGTTATGGCACCACTCGAAATGAAATGAAATCGCCTTCGGTAGGTGGTCTTGAATTGCATTTTAACTTTTCATTTATTATGAATAAATGATTGCGATAAATTATTGCATATAAAAAATTAGAAGTTGTGATATACGTTGATAGATTTCAATATAGAGGGTGGTTATAATTAAAGTTCCACTTCTAATTGGTCAAAGAAAAAAAGAAAGAAAACTACTGAACCAAATATTATCAAACTTATTTAAAGGAGGCAATGAAAGTTTCTTTTCTGCCAAAAAAAGTTCACTAACTCACTAACAGGTGTGGAGTGGCACTGCATCAATATTGTTAAGCAAAATATTACATTAAAACATCGCTTTAAAATACGTTTAATCGTTTCTGAAATGTGTTACAAAGTATGTTCAATATGTGTTATCTCAAAAGTACTGTTTATGGTGATAATTTAAACAATTTTTTGGCACTAAAAGTTACGATACACCGACATACGCGTAACACTCTTCCTGATATGCTAAGAGCTACTATTGAGAATGTAGTAATGCGATTGAACTTGCTTTCAGAAAGTGACAAACACTATGCTTCATAACGCGTAATATGAAATAAAGCACGTTTCAGAAGGGATTAAGCACATCTTAAACCGATGTCTTCATGGCCTATTTTGATTAACAATATTACGTACAGCGCCCTTTCACCTTGGTATTGAGTTTTGGAACTTTTGTTTTTGGAGGAAAAGAAAATTCCATGACCTCCTTTAAATTATTACTAAGTTTGATAACATTTGGTTCGGTAGTTTTCCTTTTCTGACTGATTCAAAGTAGGACTTTAATAACAGCCACCCTGTATTTTGTCGGAAAAAAAATTATGAAAACTATTAGACAGGGCAGTCATTTATTTAGACATTATACATATCATACTATTTCCAATTCCTCTTTTAATTCACTGCTCTACTTAAAATAAAATTATTAGGAAAAGAAAGGTACTGATTTTTTAGAACTATGTGTCGAATAGCAGAATTTTATGTGAAATCCTTTCTATATGATTATATAGAAATGTATAGAAAGTATTTAAAATAAAGTTATTACGTGAAGAATAGCATTGATTTATTAAAGCTATATATCGAATTGCAGAATTTTATATGCAATCTTTTCTATGTGAATGTATAGAAGAGTTTGAATGAGAATTATTTTCGAAATATTTGTAATCAGAAGACATTACTCGATTAAAGGAATTAAGATTCCCACAAAAATAATATCAAGTTACTGCGAAATTTTTAACTTTCTTTATTTCAGGGACATGACTTAAGAAAGTCTGCAAGTGGCGTAAAAGAGCTTCATTGGGATCAACTCCTACAAACTATGCGACGTCCACTCCGTATTAATGATTTGGACTTCACTGATCTCGGCGACGATGATGATGTCAGTATCCTTATGAGACCAGTTAACGCTGCACCGTTTCCTGGAGGTCCACCTCCACCGCCTCCTCCAGGAGGTGCTCCCCCACCCCCACCACCTCCGGGTATGGGAGGACCTCCACCTCCACCACCACCTCCAGGTATGGGAGGACCACCACCTCCTCCTCCACCAGGAATGGGTGGACCTCCGCCCCCGCCTGGAGGAATGAACAGGAATGGGCCTGTAGCTCCTTCTTGGCTTAGGAAAAACCAACCGCCTCCGGTAGAAGACAAGCTTAACAAGAGAGTGAAAACCGTAAAGCTATTCTGGAAAGAGGTTTGGAATGAATTTTAAAATTGAATTTTAGCATAAAAGATGAGTAAAGTTTAGTAAAAAATCTTACTTATTTGTTGTAATTTTTTGACCACGGAATAATGTCTGTTTTAGGGACTTTCTATTTAGATATAATATTGCTATAAGATTCCAGAATTCTAAATGATCTTGATAGACGAAGATGTAATTTTTTAATAAGATCAATTAATGCATCCGGATAGGTTCAAAGGGAATTTTTCAGAAAAAAAGTCAATAAATATTTTAATGTTCCTCTGGTGTTTTAATATTAATATAAAGAAAAAACTAACAAATAAAAGTGCAATTATATTCAACTTTTGGATAAAAACCACATTTATATAAGTAGGCATGTTCTAGAGAAAAAAATTACTAGTTTTTCATTTTTCATTAATAATGTTACATGTCTGACATATCTTAGAGTGTAACTGTTTTATTTAAGAATTGAATTCTAAAATAAAAATTTTGTGTGTAATATATGAAATTATTTAAGAAATTTTAGATATTTTTCCACAGTATTTACATTAAACAATGATAAATCAACTCCTACAACATTCAACATCAAATCCATAGTTCTGCACATTCTGCGTAACACCACCAGTACCAATTATAAATTTTATTAAGATATCTTGATTATTTTTTGAGATATGATGTGTTGTTTCTTATGGCACTTGCCATTGGATAAGCCCGCTGTTGAAAAGACAGCGATTTAAGCCGATAGGGTGCGAGCTTTGATTTTTTCAGTAGCGTCATTTAGGGCCAAGAGTACGACTTAACCGCTCATGCGTCACAAGTCTTTTTACGGAGCGGACTTCATTCAAGCATTTTCATCCACTCGTCCATAGATCGTAATTTAGACCAGAATCAGAGAAGAATCACCTCTGAACCAATAACCCCAGTGGTATTATTCTCAACATGTAGGATTTTGTGATCACGACAGATTATATATATATATATATAAACCCGTTCCTTCGGAAAATGCATTTATTGTACCTATGTGCCTATTTTTTTTAAATAGCAATAAATGAAAAAATAAAAATGTGAATTTTCATCCATATTCATACTTTCAACCTAGTGGGATACCTTAAATCCTTTCATTTGGCAGACAATCGATTTGTAGCATCGACATAATAACAATGAAACCAAAAATTTAGATCTTTGATGAAAATAAATAAACATAATTCATTAAAAGGAAAGAATGAATCCGAATGCAGCTTCTAAATATTTGTCCTACATTACAGGAGTTTTCAATACTTAAATAACTATGATTAAATTTGAAAAAAGAAAAAGAAAAGTATATTTCACAGACTAATCCTTGTTTTGGAAAAACTTTTTGAAGTGGAGATTAAATGCTGCCCAAATCTTAGATTATAAAAAAAATAGCTGATTAATCTTTCTGTTTTGAAAAATTATGAAGAAAGTTTTTTTTTCTGTAACTAAACATTTTTCACTCCCATTTTGCTTATTATATCACTGATAAACATTTATGTACCCAATTTTAAAAGTATAATTGTAAAAAACAAAATGTTGAATGTTAAATAATTATTATCAAAAGTAAATCTAATTACTTTGTTTCTTTTCTTTTGCCCTTCAAAAAGAGAACTAAATAAAAAGAAATATGATAAATGAGTTAA
>JAPMOQ010056882.1:1002175-1056387 GCA_026543055.1 Argiope trifasciata | reverse complement strand
CCTTCAAAAAGAGAACTAAATAAAAAGAAATATGATAAATGAGTTAACTGCACACAATTAATTAGAAAAACAAGACAGTGCATCTTAATAATTATCCATACATGAAAAATAAAACAGTGTTTTTTCAACAGTAAATATTTTAAAAGATATAAAACCATCAGTTAATTTCGTCTAGTATAAAACATGCTTTTCCTACTCATATTTATGAAAATTCAGCTGAATTCTTTGGTATAATTCAAGCTAAAAATTACATTTCCTTCAAGGTATTAAAAATTCAGTAATAATTTCTGTTTTCTGTGATTTTTTAAAATTATGAGCAAAATGAATGAACATAATTAATAAATATATTTTTTACATTCAGATACATTTCTACTGCTGTAATTACTGAAGTATTTTCATCCTTATGGATATAGTCTAATTTCCCTCGTTAATTTGATTTAACATGTTGGCTGAGACTTCTCACCCTTGTGATACAAATAATATAATCAGAGGTGTTCTTTTTTACTATTTCCTTATTGCAGTAGAGAAAGGAGATATTTAATTATAAAATAAGTATGAATCACAGACAATTCACGTTATGGTCGGCATGTTAAATATGCATTTCGCTTGATGAAGGAAAGAGAATATGACATCCCTACGCATAATATTATGTAGTTCTATAATTGTGTACAATTATCATCTATTTTATATGATTATGCCACCAGGTATCTTAGCTTCATTCTCCAAGTATCGTATGTCGATTAAACAGAGCTCACATAACGCTATCTCAATTGCAGGTGAAAGAGGAACCTATGCTGATGGAAAGGGCTGGAAAGAAACGCACCATCTGGGACGAATTGAAGCCAGTCCCGCTGGATACGCAAAGGCTGGAAAATCTGTTTGAAAGCAGAGCGAAAGACATTATGAGCAAAGTTAGTATGAATCATTAGTTTTGAAGTTTGTACTGATATAATTTTTGTCCGTATGTAAATCAATAAAACTCTACTCAGGAGCAGATAGAATTATGTACTTTTAGATATCGGATTATTCGTTGAAATTTATTTCATAAAATACATAGGAAAGAAGAGAAAGGAATTCCAGATTTCTAATTTGGAAAATCCATGTTCACATAATCTAGCAACACTAAATAATTTAGTGTTGCTAGATTATGCTTTTATTCCATCAAAATGCCATCGCTTAGTTATGGATTCGATGTTTGAGATCATGTGTTGGTTTTAATAAATGAGAAATTGAGCGTTTTTTAAAATATACAAAATTACAGATATCTCTTGATATTCGTAAATATCCACCTCTAAAAGATTTACAATTATTGAATCAATTTATTAACATAATTCCACAATAAGTTAATGCTTGTTAAAAATGTAGTGATTCTCAGGAATTCAGCAATATTGTCATTAAAGATTTCTGTACAAGACTTTACGTTTGATTTTTTTGATTAAATTTCTTATGCAAATATTTTTCGATCCCAACATTCAATCTGACTGCGGGTTCTTCACACAAACTACATTTTATTATTATAAACACATATGACAGCTTAAAATGCTGCTTTCATCAATATTTCAATGTTCAATGTAAATCTAAATTCTAAAAGCATTTTCGAAATTCTCAGTTTATCTTTAAAAACATTGTGTTGTATGATAGCTTATGCTATTGTTAAAGTAATATCGAATATTTCTTAAAATTTATACTTGCAATTTTTGTAACAATGTCATATTGAATTTTTACTTAATTTTAATTCAATTAGTACCATGTAAAATAACTGCTACATTAAATAATTTGTGACCAGGCAATCTCCTGGAAATTAGTTATTCATGATTTGTCCCTCTAAATTACCTTATAACTGAAAAAATAACGCAAAATATTCATTATCTTAATTTTCTTTTTAAGAGAATTTTAAGATAGAATTATTATATCAATAAAAAATATGAATTACATTTAAATCGAACTAGAATTTTATGATGTTATTATGAATATAAGTAAAACTCTACTATCTAAATATATTTAGTTTTTGTGTTCCAGTTGCTTTCTATTCTGTAAAGTAGCAGCAGTTTCTGGAGATGAGTTGTTCCTGCTAGAATATTGGTTATTTCTTTCACTTAACCTTCCAGCGGGCGCGGCCATCAGACTAACATGAAAGGTCGCCCGTATTTCCCATATACGCTATAGTAAAATGTAAATTTTCAAAAGCGTAACTATTAAAATTATATTGTAAATAGCTTAGGATTAACAGCTACAATTACTTTAAATATTTTTTACAAAAAGAAGCAGAAAGCATATAAACATAGATTGCAATAACAATATAAAATGACCACAGGTTAACTGAATTGATTTAAAAATAATATAAATGAAATTGTCGATATTTTGACAGAACAATTTGCATATAAATTATAGAAGTGCAAAAAATAATACAGAATTTATGTATAAAAAGAAAAAAAGTAATTGAAAGAAAATAGTTTCATTGTTATTTCATTGCAGCCTTGCAATTTGAGCAAATGTGTTTAGTGTGCTCCAAACATATAAACTTCTGGAAAATCTCACAACTGAAGCTCGTGATTCTAGTCCGCTATTCTTTTTAGCAGAGTTTGCATCTTCTTTTCTCTGACTTCTCATCTTTCACTTCTTCAGTACCTAGTTCGACTTTTCTCTTCAGCACTTTTAATTTTAGCTCACTTTTTAGAGATGTGGGTGCTTTTTTTCAAAATTTTCCTTCGTAAATGCATTTGTCAACTTTTGCCAGTCTAAAACAATGCGGATTTATTTGTAAAATCATACAAAATCAGATATGACAAAAACTTGCATGAACGGTCGCGCGTATCTCTAAAATACAAATATCTGATCGGCAGACTTATTAACACCACAAACTTACGACGACAACTGAAAGTAGGTCAAATGGAGGGGGACAAATAGCGAAGGACAGGCGTTCCCAGCGCCTCAAGATCTAAAGGTATACAACGAAATTCATCCCTAGTGTATCTCTCACATACGTGTGCCCGCTGGAAGGTTAAATCTCGATACCTGACTTGATGTTCGGTTGCTGCAAGAAAATATTTTCAAGCATCAAATTTAAAAAAAAGTGTCAAAATTATGTTATTTCAATAGCTTTAAATGTTTCTGTCATTTAAATCACTTCATCAGCACTACTGGCGATGCTAATTGAGTCAAGTCACATGGCATCATACGGTTATTGAAATGATATATATGTATAATCTCTCTACCAACTTCCATAATACTATAACTTCACTTTCTTATTCTTCATATAAACTAAGTAAACATTGAACAATTTCTCTCCTTCACTTTCAATAATAAAAGGAAATAATATTATTAAACATTTGAGTTAATACTGAAAATGTTTTGAACTCCAGTTCACTAATTAAATTTATTGTTTAAAATTATTATAAAAATATTTTTTTTAAATTTCCACAACTTAAATTTTCCCTGACAACTAAATTGATATCAATAAAAATAATTGTTTTTTAAATCTTAAAATCATGTTGAAATAATTGTTGTATTTTAATAATTTTGGAAGTCATGATGGAAAGTCGTTAATTTTTAATTAAAATTTTAATTAATTATCTTTGAAAGGTAAAAATGTGCACCATGGAGGGATTTTTAAAGCGCACATGTGCTAAATTTGGTACTTATAGGTCTAATGACCTTTCCTTCGGGGCGTCACCACACACACACTTTTCTTTATTGTCAGTTGAGACGAAATTAATTTTAGAACACACACAGGAAGAGAGAAAAAGAAAGGTAGCTGTGCAAAGTGAAATTATGAAAATAAAGATTCGGAATATACATTGCTTTTTCCGAAATTTTGCTTTTCAAATTTTATACTTAAAAATTCAATAATTTTCAATTAAAATTTATTATTATACAATTTTCTGTACAGAAAGTTCAAGATGGTACAAAGAAAACTGAACTGATAGTTCTGGACACAAAACGCTCTAACGCAATCAACATCGGGATGACAAAGCTTCCTCCCAAAGGTGCAATCAAAGCCGCCATATTGAAGATGGACACAACCATCATGAACAGAGAAGGAATCGACGTAAGTCGGAAAACTTTATATGTTGAAGGCATGTCTAAGAAGAACTATAATTATAATTCTCACTAGAAAATTTTTATAACTTTTTTATCATGTTACTTTGCACTTATTTTGGTATTATAAAATCAATTCTTCTTAGCGCATTTGGTAAAATGAGAGAAAATCTTGATTTTTAACTAACAATTTTTAATTTTCTGTAAATAAAACTATTTTATTTTAATTTATTTGTTTAAAATTTAATTGCTAAAAATATATTAAATAATGATATTCCATAAATAGAGCATAGTTTTATTCTATTTAAAGTAATATTCATTAATAGTGTTGTTATTACGTACGCCGATATTAATTACGGAACCGGTAAAAATTTATGTAAAATATAACATAGATTTGTTTTACATTTTCTTATTTATTAATTTTTTTTTCTTATTTTGGAAATTTTTTTCAAGCTTTATAGTTTTTACCTTAAAAGCTATCGAGGTATCTATTGTTCCTTTCGTAGTAGACCTGCAAGGAAACTAAATACTACAAGTATAAAAATTATCTACTTAAAACTATAGTTCTGAATTATGTGACAATATTTAATTTTATCGATAACGTTACTCTTCTGAAGTTAGACTTTAAATTCTCTGTATCTTCAAAATCATTGCCCTCGGACATTATGGTTTCTTGAGGTTCATGATAAATAGCCTCATAAATTTTTAGAATAAATTAATTTATTTATTTTAATAGTAGAATCTTCTATAAATAAAAATTAATTAATTGATAAACTCATCGAAAATCTTACGAGTTTTCATTCATAAATTTTAAAAAATATGCAACTTTATTATAATGTATTTTTTTTTTAATTTTTTGATTTGAACTTAATTCATAAATTTCTAATAAAAGTAAAAACGAGTAAAATCACCCTAAAGATTCCCACAATTTTGGCTTATGATTTTCGAAAGAAAATATATAAATATAGATCTCAAAAATTTAGTATTTTACTTTCAGAAAATTCTGACGACGATGATTCCAACGGAAGAAGAGAAAAATAAGATCGTTCAGGCTCAGTTGGAAAATCCGGACATTCCTTTAGGATCTGCAGAACAATTCCTTCTAACATTAGCCTCCATAAGCGAATTAGAAGCCAGGCTGAAACTTTGGGCCTTCCGATTGGATTACGAGACTATGGAAAAGGTACGAAACGACTTTTTTAAACCCTTCAGTTTTTAGAAACTCATATGGTCGAGATGTATTCTAGCGATAGACTTTCGGTCACCCCTAATCTATTTTTAGGTCAATTCTCTATAGATTCACCATGTAGCTTTTTGTTTTGTGATCTTCAATACTCGTGCACTTTTTCAGTGCACCGGTATCAGTGGATATTTTTTAAAATAATTGTCATTTCTTTAAGCTAGATTTCTAAGATCGCACCTCCCTCTTAGTGATTCAATGATAAATAAAGTTTAGTAGATGGCGCTAAAACTTAGGCCTCTAAATATCGTCGAATTTACCGATCCTATTATGAAGCAGTGCTCCAGACACTTTTAAATGAAGCAAAAAAAAAAAAAAAAAAAAAAAAAAAAGGTTTTAGTGATGAGAATAATTATACAGAACAGTTTTTCTACGAAAGTTCGCATTCAGCTGATTCTAATATACATGTTCAAAGATAATTAATTTTTCTATTGATAATGCATTCTGAAAAAATAATGAAATTTATTAATATCAAGAGAAATATATACAAAATTTATAGATTAGGTTTTATACTAGTTCTTAACTTGTATGTTTAAAATATCCTCTACCATTATGCTATGAAAGTCACACGAGCAGATACAAAAAAGGTCAATTTTACATGTTTTCAAAATCGTATGATGATTTTTTAAATTGTTTTCTATATACCTTTCTACACTGAAAAAATATGATTTAAAAGTAAAAAGTAATATGTTTTTTCAAGAGTTTTGTTTGTTATAACATGTAGTTTGAGTAGAAAATGTATGTTCCAACATTATTACTTTTTTCAACGATAATTTATTTTGAAAAATTTCTAAAACATATTTATATATTATGAAAAATATCTGCAAAATATATTGACTGATTTTCATATGAATATATTCATTAGAAAATTTAATTTGATTGTAAAGAAAATAGATAGTAGACAGCACCTCCCCAATTAAGTCCTAAAATTTCACATCCCCTTTTAAGGGTTAAGCATTCAAATGTGTGGGGTTTTTAATCTTTTCACTAAATAACATTTATTTAGATAAGAGCCTCAGTTTCAAACTACACAAGAATTGCCTGAAAATAGCCGTGTGTTTTTGAACTATAGTTAGATGATGAGCACAGCGACTGAGAAGGAATCATCTTTTCTAAAATTTAATAACATAATACCGGGGAAGAACTTTGATAATGACAGGTTTAAAATGAAACCATCCCGTGTACATCAGCGAATTAGTGATAGAAATGGGTTCAACTCTTATTTATATCCAGTTTCAAAACTGTACTGCATTTTTTGGGGTCAGTGTTGACAAATGTTTCTAAGAACAACTATTTGTTATGCTATCAAATCACAAAATTAAAAAAAAACAATGTAAATCATAAAAGGAAAATTTTATGCACTTAATAGTAATGCAGGGAATTTTGACATTAGAAATCCAAAAGCTTTATTAATGCCTTCCAAAAAATTATTTTTATAAAATTTAACATCACTAAAACGAATTTTTATAGTTAGGGATTGAAAATCAAATCATTTTGAGGTACAAGTTTCTATTGGAATTTCTATTTATTTTTTCATTCGTATTCAAAAAATTTATTAAGAATGTAAGATTTGAATAATTATAATAATATATAATATAAAAATTAAATATATTTATATTTCATTCAAATTTGGAAAAAAATGTTTCATGCAGTGATGAAAATTATTTAATTATAATTTATTTAATTTAGCAGAAATATACTCCTCTCAATTTCAGTGAAGTTGTTAGAAAAATTTCCTTTTATTTCCAATTGGGTGATGCTTCTCTAAATCAAGTTTGACTGGGAAAAAAATTAAGTATTTAAAAAAAAAACCTTTTTGAAACAGAATTCATATTTAAAAAAATCTATATGTAATGTCTATAGAAAATAATTTTTAAAATTATAACGTTAATGTTACTAAACGCACACAGAATTATAGAGAATTTCAGAAAAAAATTGTAGAAAATCGCTAATTAAAATTTTTTTTAATTAAATCATTTCAATTAATTTTTGGACTTTGAAAAGTTATTGATATTCAATCGTTTTGAATATTATATGTGATAAATTTTTTACCATGGTTATTTATCATGATTAGATAAAAATTTAATTTGTGCATACGCAAATTAACAGTTACACAAAAACATATATTCAGCTTTATAAAAATACCCTTTTTCGTAGCTACTTTAAGCAATATTTGAAGTTATATATTTTTGTTTAATATACGATTTCCATAAATATTTCAGGAAGTGGCAGAGCCTCTAATGGATCTCAAACAGGCCATAGTTGAAATAGAGAACAGTAAAACTTTCCGAATTATTCTTTCAATTCTTCTTCAAATCGGTAACTTCCTCAATAACTCAAACGTAAGTATAATCAAATGCACCAAGTTTCTAAACAATATTTAACGTATATTTCTTCTGCCTTTCTAAGCTAACCTTTTTTTTTATTTTTGCCTACAGGCAAAAGGCTTCAGTATAGAATATTTAAGTAAAGTTCCAGAGGTGAAAGACACAGTGCATAAACACTCCTTACTGCACCACATATGCACGATTGTGATGGAAAAGTTCCCGGACACGACGAATCTGTATTCCGAATTTGGAGCAGTGACTCGAGCATCCAAGGTAAGAATTTATAGAGCAGTTAGAGCATTCATTTCTTCACAAGTAGATTTACATATTGATATGGTTTCCTCACATTTTGAATGACCTTTATTTAACAACAGATGATGTGTAATTCTTTACCTGTACTTGAAATAACCAAGGAGAAATCCAATTTATTTTTATTGTCTCGGTTACGACTATAAAATATTGTAATAGTTAAAAAAGTTAGTTTTCGAAAAATATTTGAGATTAACTGATGGTACTCATTCATTACAGGCGGATTTTGATGAGATTTCTACAAATCTAACCAAAATGGAAACTGAATGTAAAGCGTCTTGGGAATATTTAAAAGCTGTTACAAAGCACGATGGTATTCCTATTAATAAATCTAGGTAAGTTTCATTACTGTTTTTGCTTTCCAAAATGAAATATATGCTCGTTTTAAAAGAATTAATGAATTAAAAATTACTTTTCTTTTCACAAAGAATTATTAGAATTTACGCGATTTATTTAAGCTGCTTTGAAGTTGATATACGAAAAAAAAGGCCCTTTTTTATTCTTAAATATATTCGATGCATAAAATATACGCAATCATTATTTTTGTGACCAACAAATAACATTCTTTTGCTGAGGATGAAGGTTGATTAAGTGATAATCTTGATGAGTTTCACGTGAACATGAAATATTTCTATACATGCTTTATACAGTCTTATAATACTAGCCTTTCATAGTCGGAAAGCTTTTTTTTTAAATGTATGTTTGTGAAATTGAGAACATAAGATAATGAATGATGAATGTCAAGTGGAATTTAAAGTTTCTGGAAAGAGAATTAATGGAATATGCTGGGAAACCTCAATTTTTTTTCAATTAGCTGTAAATTATGCCTTGATAGTTGGTGCTATTGTAAACTAAAAAGGACAAATGATAAAGTTTCGGTAATCACAAAGGGTTTTACATCTCATCGTTTTTTTTCTTACAGATTAGCAGACTTTTTAAACGACTGTGCGGAAAGAATAATCGTTTTGGGAATAATTCACAGAAGAGTATTGAATAGGTGAGTTCATCCTTTCGATTAAAATTTATCATCATTTACATAATGAAAATTATTTCACACTATTGTTCCTTGAGCATATGAAAAATTCGATGGAAAAAACTAAAATGACAAATGAATTTTGATTCAAAAGATAATTTTAATGCAAAATCGCCACATTATTTAAGGCAGAAGAGGCCAATGTAGTTTTAAAAATTGCGCTTACTTATGCTTATTGGAAATATTAAAAATATTTTTTTTTAATCTATGAATATAAAATCATCATTTTAAATATTTTTTGTCCTATGTCACTGGTATCCAAAGCTGATATTCATCAACTTGTCGAGATAGTTTTCTGTGTATACTTGGTATGATTAAAAATGGAATCTTATATCATCAGAAAATAATAATAATAATTTTATTAGTATTCCACTTTGATTAAAAATAAGCATCATATTATTTCTTAAAAAATCATCATCTATCTCAACTCATCTTACTAATATGAATTTTTTTCAGCTTTAAACATATGATGGGGCTTCAGCTCGTCCCAGAATTGTAAACACCACCATATTTATTGGTTGAGAAAAATTTAATTTTTTTCTTTCTGCGAAAGTCGAGAAATAGAAAAAGTAATTTACTTTAACAATCAATATTTGGATTCTCTGCATTACAGTTCTCATTTTTATTCAGGAAACATTAAAAGATTTGTTAAATCATGTTCATAATTTAAATAACAGCGACAAAGATTAATTGCTTGAACTCTGAAATTTTTAAATAGATTTAAATTTTAATCTATATTCTACGCCATAGATATTTGTTTAAAGCAAAAATCATTTAATATAATGGATTGTTTTTTCTGCGGGCATTCAGACTTTTGGAAAAGCACTGCCCCCTTCATCTTTATTCATCCGTTTATCCTTCATATAGCAATTTCCAAACAACCATGTTTGACATTTTTTTTTACAGATTTGTGAAGTTGATGGTTTTTCTGGGCTATCCTTCTCACATGATCCGGGAAGCCAAACCTCATATGGTGTGCAAGACCGTCAGTGAGTTCGCCCTGGAGTACAGGACCTGCAGGGAGAGGGTGCAACAGCAGATCGACAAGGCAGCCGCCCTCAAGGAAAGGCAGAAGACCAGAGGCAAAATGATCACGGAAGTAAGATATTTTGATTTATATATATTTTTTTCCATCTAAATTCTTTCAAAAAGAAATGCTTGAATAAAAAGTAAACAGCTTATGCTGTTAGTTTACTTATACTGGACGGCCATAAAATAACTTTCTGTATTTAGCAGCTAAAACGAAAGGTTGAAATGAAACCATATTTCATATGCAGACTGTGGACGGCATGGGAAGATGAATTCCGCAGGAAAAAAGTTACTACCCAAATTTGTCGATAAGGGAAATATTGGCAGTGTTGCCAAGTACGAATGAGAAATTTGCATATCGAGATAGATTACGGAAAATTCCTAGTGCGTGCGTGACAGCAACTCCATGCGTTCCTTGTAAAGAGAAGAGCAAATGACCTGTCAGAAGATTGTTCTTAACTGCTGATGTGTTCTTGACTGTTGTTTGGGATTGATTGTTGATGTGTGTTTAATATGACCTTACCTTACTTCAGTATGTTTTGCTGATAAAACTATTTTACACTGTCTAGTGTAGAATAGTTTTATGCAAGCAAACCTGCATGTCTTGGAACAGAACATAAGACGGGATACTATGAACATCGAAACTGACAGCAGTGAAGAACGTCACAGTATGTATTATTTTGTGAACACGGAAGGCCAGAATATTAAAAATGTTACTTAGCATCCAAGATACCCTAATATTGACGAATAAAAGATTATGTTCGATGAATTTCATGAATTCTTTCCTAACTACACCCACATTTACCCTATAAACAATTTTGGGTACTAACTATTTTTTTCTGCGGAATTCATTATCCTGTACCTTCTACAGTCTGTATATGAAATGTGGTTTCATTGTTTCATTCCGTTTATTCGTTTTAGTTGCAGATGCCATTAAACAGGGAAAATTAATTTACCCCACTTCGGAGGAATCTAATATATGAATGATAGATAGTACTAATTAAAAATGTTATTGATTTCAAATAATTAATACAGTATTACAAGGTTTTCTGCGACTGAATTTTATTATTTGTGGTCAAAAGTTAGGAAGATTATTAATTTGAGCCTAATTATTTTTGTTTATGGATTAAATTTACTCTAGAATAGTTTCTGAAATATTTTTATTCTTGTCAAGTGACAACTGCCTTTTAGGATAAAATATTTTGCCACACTACCGACAGTAGGAAAGTAAGTAACGAATACCTAGTAACGCCCCAAAAGTTAACACATTATTGCAAGATAAGACACGAACATAAGCGAGTCAAACTGGCTGTAACAAACAGCATAAGTATCATTATTTAAATAGCGCTGTGTATATAAAGTATAAATACCAGATCACATTTATATCTAAATTTCTTCTTAACTGTTTTCAGAAAATTTTTACAAGATGCTTAATTAATAAAGAATATGCATCTGTCAGGTATTCAGCTCCAGTCAATATTTAAAAATATAAATATAAATTTACCATTAATTTTTTTTCCAGGCTGAGAAATTCCGAGCTCCAACAAAAGAACAGAGAGACGATCAACAGTTAAGACAAATCTTAGGAGAATCTGATGCTGAAGATGCAAGACTAACGCAGTGGGGTTCCATGGTAAACCTCAGGGGACGTCCTAAAAATGGTCCAGGTAAAAAAGAAATAGAGAAATAGAATTATGGTTCAGAATTTAAAAGCCTTACATCTAATATGTTCATTGCATGAATGGTCAATCTTTGAAACCTTATCATAGCTCACAGTTATTAAAAACATAACTTTTTTGGAATTTTTTTAAATGACAAATTTCTTACAATAGATTGCATTACTGATTTGAAACTCAGACCGTTTTCATTATTTCATCAAAAATTAAATCGTATGATTTTCTCTCACGTTTACAAATTAAGGATGAAGAGTGTTATTTAATATTTGAGCAATTTCAAAGACAAATAAAAAGTGGATATTTATTACCGAAATAATTTGAAGACAGGTTTCCAGGACAGTTGTTTTTAATAGCATTATAATGTCATGAGCCCTACCACCATTATATTGTTTCATATGCGCAATGAACAGAATACATATACGACTTTAATGTTAGATCGGCATGAACATGAAATCATTTATAAGCGATTGAATTGAAATTAAATAATGTTGAGACATTTTCAATAAATCATCGAATTCTTTCTAATTATAATTATTACACTGATATTCATTTACAGTGAGCTATTTACAGATAACTCTCCACCTTGTAGTAAATCACTCTTCCAGTTCTCTTTAAACATCTTGTCGAAAAACCTATTACCGTTCCATTCTTTTCGACAGCCATGTCGAAGAGACCCGTTATCGTTTCATCTCTGAATTCAAGCTCGCTATCTTCGAAATCATTTGTAGAGTGCGCCACACTTGGAGTGCTATGGCGATCCCTTAGCAATATTCCAAGCGAACCAGCAAGCTATCAAAAACTATTAGTTAATTATTTATTTGTATGAAATAAATGCAAATTAATAGCACTCATAGACTCCTAATCACATAAAAAATACTAACCCTTGAATACTACTAGTGTAATGGTGTACCAGCTGCTCCAGGTCTGATAATTATAAATCTCTTAAATGCTGTATTTTAATTCAATTTCACTTGTGAAGTGGCCAACTTCCTCTTTTTCTTTCGTTTTGCTAGACTAGTGAACTTGTTGTCACGTTATCTCTCCAAAGATCCACTATCTGAAGAAAAAATTCATCTATAATCTTATACGTAATTGAATTCAAAATAAAATGATATATGGCATTTCATCACGACTGTATTTCTTTAAAGATTTCTGTACACCACAGCACTACTTTATTATATATATATATATATATATATATATATATATATATATGATATAAATAATTCAATTATTTATTCGCCATTAAATTAGGCAGAATAAATAATCGGGTAAATATAAATTACGGGGAAATGTATGAAATGTGAACTAAAAAAAGATCCGAATTTGCTTTAAAAAAGTAAAGGTCAGAAATGAAATGCAATTTTCAATATCTACCAAAAAGACATAAATTTGTAATTTTAGAAAATATTAAGAAAAAAGGCTGGAAATTATAAAACAGGATTTCCATGTACAAATTAATGCGAACAATTTTGACCAGGAGGTAATATAATAACTTTCTAAATCGACAGATGTTCTGTTTCAAAATATACTAAACAAGTTAATGGTTTGTTTCTCATTTAAGAATGCGTTTAAATTTCATTCTTCAGGATAGAGGGCTTTTTTTTACTATTTCTAAATTTACATAAAATAAACATTTCACCTTCTTTCAAGTATTATTGTTAAATTTACTGAAATAATTTTTAAAAAATGTTTATTTCCATTTTGGTTAATTAATTTATCATTTACAAGAAAAAAAAATGTGTAGATAATAAAGATAAAAAAACCCGTCATTTTTCAGTCTAAAAACGAAACAAATGAAGCAGAAGTAATTAAAATTTCATCGATACATTTCAAACTGTAAAAACTAACAAGAATGGTATCCTAGAAACATTCTTGCAAATTCCTTAATCTAGACATTATCCCGCTTTATCTCATACAAAAAAAAATGTTTCTCAGACAAGGCTATGAATACTAAGAGTTTCCTGATTTTTATTTTCAGAGTTTTGCATATGAACATTTTATTCTCCATAGTGCAGGGGAGAAAATAGAACATGCAGTTCGAATGCCCCGTCTTTGATGCATTGAAACCAAAATTTGACATATAATTACAATTATCAATTAATTTTATTTATATAAATCTTTGCAGTTTTGAATTATCGCATTTATATTCATGCGAATGGAAGTTTTGACAAAAAATCAGCCCTTGTCGAATTTAGTTCAAAATTTTATACATATCTACTCTTCAGATGCAATGAAAAATTTCATTCAACTAGCTCTTTACGTTTTGTAATTAGCGTGTTCATTTCTTATCGAACAGGTAAACTTCATGTGAATGCATCTTGTTCAAAACACGATAAAAACCATCGAATTTATTTTTAAAATCGCATCGAATTTATTTCGTGTCGTTCAAAACAATTATGAGTTATTACGCTTAGAATTTTTGGATTCAGTAAGATTTGAAATAAAAAAGATTCGTCAAAAACTCAAAGTCGAGCTTTTTGCCGATTATTACAAATTCTCTTTTGTAAGATAAAATATTGAGGGTTATAAGTATAAGTAAATATCGAGGATTATAAGGAAGAAGTATAAGTAAATATCGAGGATTATAAGGAAGGAGTATAAGGATTATAACAAAAACGTTATTTAACATTAAGGAGATTCCCCCCCCCCCTTTTTTTTCTCGACTAATGTGAGTGTGTGTAAATGCCGTTATATTTTTAATACGCAGGGAATCTCAGTCGCCCGAATTCTGTGATGATGCTGGACCGATGTGGAGGGTATACCACGCCTTACGAGAGCACAACGGATATCGATGATGAGATTTTGGAGAGCTTAGTGAAGACGGCCACCGCCCAGCCTAACAGGACAGAGCCCAGAACAAGAAAGAAGGCAAGATATGCCGACAGAAAATCCTGTAAGCCGTTCTTTCATTTATATAAATAGAACAAAAACGATAGTTTTTTGCTTCCTATAGAAATACAATCTAATGAATAGATTTTTTAAATTTATAAATATAATGACATAAAATCAAATAATTCATTTAATTAAAAACTAGGCTTTCAATGTGGAAGCTAACAAAATTTTATCTTTAATTTGAAAATTTCCTATTCCTTTACAAACTGATGAAAAAACTTGGAATACTTGCTTTTTAAGGTTGACCGAGAATGGAAAGGGGGGGGGGGTGGACGCCATTCCGCTTCCATATTCCCTTTTTTTAATGCAATCTTGTAACACATAAATATCTGAAAAAATTATAAGGACTTGAATTAATCCTTTAACCTACGATTTGCGTTCCAAAAGTTTGAACCGGAAATGTAAACAAGGTCGCGATGAGCTCGAGCCATTCCATACTTCGGCAAATCGTTTCTAAGTTGTACGCGCATGACTTATGGAATATGAACACTGCGTATGAGACACAACTGGTTAATTTTGAGGGATATTTGATAGTTAATGGTAACCTGATGTGATAATTGTGCTAGATATGCAAAGTAATTTTTGCTTATCTCCAAAATATAACATAAATCAATCACATTTATTTGTAATTCTTGAGTAAGTTGACAATTCAAGCAGTTATCTTTCATACAAAAATCAATAAAAAAATTAAAGGTTTGAAAGAAAAAGATAAAAGTTCTTTGCGGATTTTTAAAATCGTTCGAAAATAGTCTGTAATTTTTCTAGAGGCTACAAGGTTTTAATTACGTGGAACAGATTTTCACTTTGAAATCAAAACGTTATTGTAAGATTGCTGATGGTTAAAATATTTTGTGCTGGTATTATTGCATTAAATATTTCTCATAATCCTCATAGTCCGAGATCTTCCACCAGCCAATTGAAAATTTTGTATGTTTGTGATAAACTATAAGTCAAAATAGGAAGGCCTTTTGGATATGCTATAAAAGCCTTTTGGCTATACTTGCAGAAAGAGCATAACGTATCCATTCCTTTTCAGAAACCTTTGAATGGGATAATTCTTTAGAGCAATAGCTTTTACTGTTCGGGGCGTCAACAGCTTTTACTATTGACACCCCGAGAGTTAAAGATCATTATATCGGCCTTTTTCTGCTCGAGACCCATTTCCACAGAAGAACCGCAGTGTAATCGGGCCTGGTGCACGTTAAATCCGCCAGGGCCGAAACGCCCTCCTGCTGGTGTAGTGTGGAAGTGTGGAGGGGGGGGACGTCCATCTCAGGTGTCGTCCTCGTCATCTGATCGCGGTTCAAAGTTACGAGGTCCGTCCCAAAATAGCTCCAGTGTTACTTCAAAACGGGATGTTAATATAACCAAATTAAATTAAATTCTGATTGTATGCTTTTCTCCCTGTATAAAACAATTTTCATAACTTAGTTTTTCCCCCTTGCTTCCCCCCCCCCCTCTTTTTTTGCCCAACAGCCATTTCTTGCTAAACTTTTCATAAAATAGGCGTCCATCGCATCATTCACATTTTTATTAACTTTTTACAGAAATAATTAAAAGATGCATTCTTACAAATACGTTAATAAACATTATGCTAACATTACACACAATATTCCCAATATTGTCTTTACAAAAGGCAGTTAAATCCGTGATAAACACTTACTTCCCAATGCAAAAAACACAATTTTTGTAACTAATGTCTGCGTATCCAATTGAAACCGGCTAAAAATTTGAGTATAAAATAATGCTGCTGACTTCCACTGCCATCTAGTGGCTTTTAACTATATTATAGTCTGATGGAAATATTTAGAAATCTGTTTCCGCTGTTTTTTCAGAATCAGTCAACAACATGAAGACATTTTTCAGAACACTATGCTGCAACTTCAGTTAAAAAAGAATAAGTTGCCATATTAAAGAAAGAAAAAACAACCGTGGTTAAATTTTTAGTATGTAAATTCACCATCAAACCCAAGAAATCTGCCCAAAAATTTAGAAAACTTTTATCTGAAGTGAATTCTATATAAGACAATAAACAATATTTATTATTTAAATAATATTCTATTCAGCAGAATTTTCTTTTCTTTTTGCAGTGCGAAGAACGCTCAAAAGTGGTCTTGATTTGGGAGATGGAACGTGAACAAATATCTCGATTTTATTATTAAAAACATTTCAGGTGATAAACACTTTCTCAGCAAGACGACAAGGTCGCTCGTTCGAGAATCAGCATCCAAAAACTATTATTTTGTGCATAGATTTTCAGTGTTGTTTTTGAACGATTTTGTACAAGTCCAGAATGTAGAAATTCATTCAGATTCATATAGAGATAACCCTAACCTCTTTGGTTTAAAAAAGAACAGTGGTGTGAAAAATTCTATGAAATCACGTTGCGTAAATAACGAATTCGTATGATTTAAATTAAATATATTATAAATTTCGCTCATAATATATATCTCTGAAAATGTGATTAAATTTGGTCAAAACTTACAATTAATCGCATTTATTCAACAAAATGCAACTATTTAATTTCTCAAGATTCTATATAGTTGGAGAACAAGACACTTTTGTGTTCGAGCTCATGGATTTGAAAATTTCATTTCAAAAGAGAATACTAGGTTATGAAGCCTAGTAGGATAAATTTTCATCTCTGTAATAAAATTTTGAAATCAATAAATGATTTCAAAATTCTTTTACATAAAAAGTATAAAAATTAAGACCTTAGAGCAAAAAGCCCAAATATGGATACAAATATAAAACATTTTGTAAATCATATTCAGTTTTAGGCTTACCAGATCATGCAAAAATCGAATATTATTATTAGATATTATTCATGAATCAAAATCATAGGATTAAAATATCCTGAATCGCTTATCAAAGTAAATATACAAATTAGTCTTCAAATTAGTTAATAAAAATACAAAATAGTGCAGATAAAAAAAAACTAGTCTTTAAAAAGAAGTCACCAAATTAGCAAAATACAAAGTATTAAGAATCCGTTACAATAATTATACTAAAGCAATGTATTAAAGAAGAAACAGCATTTTTTAAGCCACTGTTCTTTTGCAAATGAAACTAGTCAACACAAACGTCAGTTCCCTAGTCTGATATTTTTTATGAAAATGAATTTTTCAATTCATTTTAGTGTATATCTGTAAAAAAAAGTTTCAAATAAAAGTTTGGAAAAAAAATTGTTTTATAAGTGAATTCATTTAACTCAATATCATTTCAAATGTACAATTTTTTAATGAAAAAGCATTTATACTAAAATGGGAAAAAAAAGAGCATTCAATGGTTTCTTACTTTAGAAAGAGTAGAAATTTCTTTGTGTAATATAAACGTTTCAATAGAAAACACAAAAAGTGTTATTATTTCAATAATTAAATAAAATAATTATAAAGTAAAAATAATTATAAAGACAAAATATTTCTTTAATGGGAGCAGGGGATTATACAGAAATAAAACTCGAAAAACTTAACTTTTCTGGATTTTCGAATAACATAAAAATGTTTTTTTTTGTGCAATGAGATCATCCAGGCTTACTGGAAAAATTCTTTAATATTTTGATTAATTCCAAATTAAAGCATTTAATATCTAAAAAGTAATTACGTGCTTATTTGATAACACAAAGTCCTACCCTGCAGAGCAATCTTATTTTTTCACACCTTACATATTATTTATGAAACATATATGAACATTGTTCTGAAAAAGGAAATGTCTGAAATTTATCATGGTTGTGCAATGTAAAACAAATTTGTGCACTATTCATTTATGCAAATATTCTCTAAATAAATACTCATAATTTCGATCATCAACATTCACATCATCATTTTGCAACAGCAATATTTGGTTAATAGTTAACAGCAATATTTGGCCAGATGTTGTAATACATTGAAACAATATATGCACAAAATAAGTTCCTTCCATATATTTAGTGATTATTTTTTAACATTCTGCATTGGCATGAAATGCAAACATATATTAGTAGTAAAAACATAAATTTATTTTTAGTTAAAAAGTGTAAAATTTATAATAAGAAAAAATAACTTCAAGTAGTATAAAAAAAACAACTTACATTTGATGATTAAATCCATATAAAAGGCTTTCAAAAATGCAGCATAGTAGTGTAAACCTTTTGGACTTAAAAATCTCAGTCTATTTCTTTCTTTTCTTTTTCAAATTATTCATATTGGTACATGGAAGAACAGTTACCCATATTAGAGTTTTATGCAATTGAATTTTTCAAACCATAAATTTAAAAATTTAAGCATTTAATGTTTTTGAGGATTCTCTTTATAAAACAGCAGCTTCATCAGTTTAAAAAAATATCCTTTGATGGTAATAGTAAATGATGTTGAACTATACATTCTTCATCCAGTTCCTGGCATGTAAAAAAGACTAGTTTCCACTCACAATTTTTATTCTTTTGGCATATTTTTAAAAAATCTTCCACAATGAAGCAAGCTCCAAATTTGCCTTCGATTGGAGTATGACCTCCATTGGAGAGAGAGATGGTTTTACCATTAAATAAGACAATTTTAATATACCTTCATTCATACTTTCAAGCTCAGTTTCCATTACAATTTTTCATATGTGTTAAAATAAACACTATATTTACTCATATGGTCATGACTTTTTTTTTTTAATCTGCCATTATCAGCACACATCAAAATGGCTGTCACTGTTTTCTATTCTTTAAATAACTTTCATTTTATTCACAATAGAAAAGCATGGTCAATTTTAGTCCTTGCACTAATAAATTCCAACCTGAAAGAGAAAGCTTTCTAATTTCTAATACAAGCCATTAATATCTGTATGATATTCACTAATCAAACAATAATCAGCAACAGACCTAAAGGAAGAAAAAGAATTTACATATGTGTAACCTACTGAACAAGGGTCAGGAAGGAGCTAAGCAATATCTGTAAATTTGTCACATCTGTGAAAAAATGAGATTTTTTGATTAATTAAATTTGAAATCTTTGTTTTTGAATATTGTTTTGAGCATTTGAAAATGTATGAGTATCAAAGACTATAGTAATAACCGAGAGTCATTATCTCTATGTTTAATGTAATATAAAAATAGAACCAAGCTGCCATGTTTTGGACTTGTTTAAAGGCTCAAATGTAATTTGATTTTTTTTATTTAGATTTAGAATTTTTTTTTCCCAGGATGAAAATTTAATGAAATATGAAAATTGATAATAATGATATATGAAAATTTAACACATTAATGTTTCATTCAAAAGGATTCCAGAGCATTAACAATATGCCAATAAGTAATTACCAAAATTATGTTTATTATAACTAATGATTAATAGTCAAAGATATCCTGTTAGGCAATTGACTATGCTTGCCAACATCATGCAATTAATATGCAAGTAAGTATATTTTTTCAATAAAATGTTCGATTTGCAATTAAAAACAAACACTTTGAATATAATAAAAAAATTTATTACTTTTATACAGATTCGATTTTCAAACTGAAGACAGTTTTTAAAAGCACAACATACAGTAAGAAATTTTTGTTTAAGAAACAATTTACAATCACATTCATTACAAAGAATTCGTGAACTTTTTAAAAACATCTTACAAAGCTATATGTAAGTAAAACAGATATTTAAAGTAATTTCCATGCTAGAAAACTGCTAATAAGATTTTTAAAATAAAGTTTCTTAAACAGATGGCAAAATAATTAGCATTTGTTTTGTTGCGAAATTATCAATGGCTTAAGATTTCAGGATACTTAAAAATCTGTTTTAATCTCACAAGGCTTTTATATAATCTATAGTTAAGAACAAATATAGCAGTTTTCTTCATGCACATTAATTAATAAAGTTTTTAAATGATAACAGCATTTTTTTTTTAATTTTATTTTACATTGTGAAAAAAGATTAAAAAAATTTATTCTTTATTTGATAATTTTTCTGTCCATAATTCTTTTCTGTTTACAAATAATTAAGATGCTTTCTCAGCTAAGCAGATTAAAATATTAAAAGTGTATTACTTACAATGTAAGTAGCATTTACAAAATGTATCTTTAATACATCAATGAAATACAAGCATATCCAACATATGAAAAAATCAAAATACTACTTGTGATGAAACAGAAAAAATGGTGTATGATTGGCAGTTCATTATTACATAAGACATTATGTACTTTATCTTCCTATGAAAAACATTTATGAATAAAAATTATTGAACCAAAAAAAAAAAAATCAAAAGTAGATTTAAATGTAATTTGTAAAATTTTAAAAAAGGAGTGCAAATAATTTCAGTATGGCAACAAAGAAGTTTTCAACTAAACAAGAATAAAAAGATATTTTTGAATTTTTTGGAAGGATATTAAATTATGTATTATATATATACTCAATAATTAAGTGATTTTGCCAAGACTGTATACATCAACAATTCACTAATAACTTAAGTAAATGTGCCCAATATGGATTTTTTTTTTAAATAATTTTTGCAGCATAGTATTTACAGTACATTATATGTACTCAATATTTATCATTTGGTCCCAATACAATTTAATGTCAGTTATAAAATTAAACATGCAAACAAGAATATTTAAACTGATTTTTAAAAATGAATTTGAAACTTATTCCGAAATTGATTGTATATTCTTGACATTTTTATGTTATAAGTACAATAAAAATAACATTACAAAAATTATTTCAATACAAACAGCATTTTTAACACCTATGTATTAAATGAATATACATTTTTAGATGGCTATCCATCATTATTCAAACAATTTTTATCTTTTTAGGTAGGCTTACCAACTTTAAAAAAGTATGCACCTTGAAAATTACATGCAAAAACAAAATTAATTAAATAGTTCATCTTCAGATTTAATAATAACTGACTTTTAGCAATCACCTTTTAAATTTAACTTTTATTTTCTACTTCTATTTAATTTATATTTTTATTCAATCTTCATTTTGATAAAACAAAGATACAATGCAATACATGTTCCGACTTAATTATTCAGCAAATAAAAAAAGTATTTACTAAAAAACAGCATATAATAAATATTATTTCAAAAGCATTTAAATTTTTCAAACAAATTCAAATTAATTTTAATATACTGCCCACCATGGTCAAAAGGATAATATTTTCTGGGAAGCCAAAACATTTTTTTTATATTTACATTCATTCTGACATTAAATAAATATGCAATGTAAATTTTTTTAATTTCAGTTTTTAGGTGGTGGTACTCAAATATTTTATTACTTTACATCTATAAAAAATATGCTAAGATGTTTCCTTATAGGTCACAATACCAGACAACCACACAAAACACATAGCATTGTCGCTCAGCATAATGCAACGTGGCTAAGATGAAAGTGGGCATACCTTTTGATATACAGTGTCATATACATATATTAAGATAACCTGTCAAAGTTGAAAATATAGCATGAAAAAATTTTAGGAGATAAATAAATATGGTTCAGACTTTCTATATTGTGGTCATTACACACAGAAAATTATATTATATTATTTGAATGCAATTTTGATTACCATATTAATATGTTAAACTTTTAAATTTGTACACATTTCTTAATCATTCTTATGAACAAAATGTTTCCAAAAATCTCAATTTTTTTTAATAAACTGCAAATAATTAAAAGAAGACTGAAATTAAAGTCTTGCTGAAAGAAAAAAAATCATGCCTTTAAAATCTAAATGATGGATATTATTATAATTTTCAAAAATATTATTCTGCGAAGAAAATTATCTCAATTCTTTGGAAAAAAATTGATTACCTTTTGATTGGATTGATGATGTTCTTCAAATTAAATTATTCTGAACATAGTAAACATTATCCAGAGCATTCATTTCTTAAAAATATAAATCATAATAACGATATTATAGTTTAAATAACAAAAATTGGATATTTCATGAAATAAAAAAAGCACCATCAAAAAATTGAAAAAAAATAATAATCAAAAATAGATAATCAATTTTTTAACAAATTTTTTTTCAATTAGTTAAAATTACAGACAGGAAGTAATTTTTCTTCCTAGCTAAAATAATAATAATAATAATAGACTAACAAAAGCTTTCTCAATTTTAATATTGTTAACCCAGTTTTTTTTTTGTTTTCCCAATTTTAATGTGTTAATTTTCATGAATATATATATATATATATTTTAATTAAGAACTAATTTATAAAGAATCAGTAAAAACAAAGAAAATTGGCTGGCCTGCATTTGAAAAAAAGAATGTCAAAATAATAATTTAAAAGTTTGATCAATATTTCCATTTAGATCATCCATATCTTCTTTTTTTTTAAGGGGAAAAAAACTAACATTGATACAAATTAAATTCAAAATAAGTAAACTTTATAAAATAAAGATTATTTTCCTGTAGCAAGCAAAATTACCTCACAAAACATTAACTTTTAAACAACATAAAATCTAGAATATTGAATGCTCATGCCAATTAGCTTGCTAATTCAAAAAGCAATTTCATTGTTATTGTTAAAATTGGAAATATATACAACTGACAGATAATATATATCAAATTTTGGAAACATCTTGCATGCAAACAAGTTACACATAACAAATTTTTTAGCAAACATACACAATAAATTAGGAACACAAAAACAAATCTCATTCAAAATGATAAAACTTTCACAAGCACTAATCAACTAGAACTGCATCACACACATTTCTGTAAGCATTCAAATAAGAATTTAATATATCCATAAAAGTCATTTTTGGACAATGCTTTTCATTTTCAACTATCATCTGAAAGTGAACTTCAACATGATGGTGACCTGTATGACGACTAAATTTATACTCCAAATCTAAATCCAAATAAGGTTTCAGAGAATTATTTTGGAGAGAGTCATCAGATATATCGCAAGGAAAATCTGATTCTGAACTGTAAACAGCATCCTCATAATTAAACTGGTTTTCAAATTCATAATCAGTATCATAATCGAAATAATTCTCATCAAACCCCTCATCATATGGTGCATGTTCATGAACTTCAATATTACATCTTATCTCGGTTATATCTGGTACCTTAACAATGTCAGTTGAAAGTGGAAATGCTATTTTTCTACATCGATTTACAGAGTGGCACTTTTTCATGATGCGAGTGCCATCTGCGAGTTGCCAGGATTCACTCACAACCTATACAAACAGAAATACTGTCTTAAAAGAGGAACTTTCAAGGTTTTATACCACCACCACCACCACCCAAGAAGGATTAGTTCAGATGAACAAAAGTTAGTCATGATTAAAGTAAAATCTCATAATCAAGCAATATTGCACTAAAATAAAAGTAATAATGAATATACAGTTGAGCATCTTTCAATAAGGTGGTATCTGAGCGTTAATGATCAATTCCCATGAGTATTCTGTGTACATTCAGAAATTTACTACTGTAGTTATTTGAGCATATTTTTGGAAGAATATCATTCAATGATTAAATATAATAAACAAAATAAATACATAAGCAAAGATATAAAGTATCGTATTTAAAGTAGATATTTGCCTTTTATAATATGAAGGGAAATAATTCCTATACTTTTATCTTTATATTTAATTATATAAAATATGAATATTCAAAATACATTTTTAAGTGGTTGAAATGACTTTTTATATTTTTAATTAATTACAAAGCAGATAATTTTCATGCATTTGTACAGTTGCTCATAATTGAGATAAAATTTCATAAAAGATTCATTTATATGTCAGAAAGCACTTTTAACCAACAGCTTATTTATTTAAGATAAAAATCACCAAGCCAAAATTACAAGTTATTGGTATTAAAAAAAATGGAAATCCCACTGAAATAATTTTGCAGATGATAAGTATATTAATTCTGCAATTTTAAAGTAACAAAAATACATATACAGTTGTAATACAAAAGATCAATTTCAAATTTTAAAACATATTCTAGTAAACAACTAATTTTTCATAAAATATTCAAGTTATTTTCAATTTTATATCAGTTTTAATTATTCCATATATTGTGAAAAAAGACACGCATTTCTTTAAAGACTTTATATTTTTTAAAATTTACCTGCAAAATGCTCTACTATTCATTAAATTTTTTTAAAAAAGTAATAACAAAAAAAAATCCAGTTAATTAAAATAATATTTTTATCTAAAAAACAGAATATTAAATATATAATAATTGCAAAATATGTTTGATACAGATATGATACAAATTCTAAAAAGAATTAAGTAATTTTCTGTCTCTGCAGTGGAGTCACCTACCAAAGTTTCAGACAGAATTTAAAACCAAAAATAAATAATATAAAAATTATTATAGTTCTACAAAACCTTTAAAGAGATTCATTACCATAGTAAAAATTAAATTATGTAGCATATCAATAAACAAAAAATAAATTTTTAATTGGAAAAATAAAAATAAAATCACATTTACAAAGAACTAAATAAATATCATTTAAAATTTAATAAAATTTTTAATATGAAAATATTATGAGAACAAAAATTGAAGTAAAATAACAAAAAATAAAATTTTTAAGTTGGCATTCAATTATTAAATTCATCAAATATACATTTAACTTAAATAACATATTTAAGCTCTAAAATATTTTAAAACTAATTTTTGTAAAATGAAAGAATAGATATAACATCAAAAGGCATGATTAAAACTGAGATGAATTACTAAAAAATGACAACACAAATCAAGAATTTCATCTAGTAATATATACTAAATGAAAATTCAACTATGTTTCAAAAAAAAAAAAAAAAAAAAAAACTCACAAGACTTCTTTTTTTTGCTGCAAAATTTTTTTGAAACAAAATATTTACCAACTGACAACATTTTTTTTTTATTATTATTTATCTCTCTCTTTATAAATGGGAACAGAAAGAAGTCTTTATGATATAAAAATGCTTGTATGTTATTGATTGTTTCATTCATTGAGGAGAGGGTTAAATTTCTTTTTAAGCAGATAAATCCAATATTTAAAAATAATTTATTTTTATTAACAGTAATCAATGAGCATTAATTAATGAATATCATACTTCTGCACTTGTTCTTAAACTTCAATCCAACCATTTAAACAGAAACATTTAGGACCATTAAAGAAAATATTTTAAAAACATTTCCAATTATTCTTTGTAGTCTATTCTACAGCTAGATAATTTGCCACCCTACATAAGTTTTAAAGTATTTTTTGGGAAGGGGAGAAGAAAAATAAAAAATTCCAGAAAGTTCTAATGAATAATGACAAATATTAAAAAAAAATTATTATAAAAATAACTTAATTATTAGTTATTACAATAATTCTGCTAACTATACACTAAGAACTTTAAAAAAATCCAACAAGATCATTTTAATAATTTTAACAGATTAACAGAAAAGATTTTATTTTAAATCAACATCATAATTAATTTACATTAACATCTTTGGATCACAAAATAAAAATGAACAGAACAAATGTTTTATATATAATATGTAACCAAGTCATTTATCATTACATGATTTACAACTATTGACAATTTCTAAGTAATAAAGTTCTATATAATTTTTACTCACTTTTAACATAAAGTATTAAAATATATTGAAGCTTCAAATCAATAATTTAGATGCCATTTTCTAGAAAATATATTTTATAATAGCAGAAATTTTCTATTTGTCACATAAAATAAATACAATTAAATTATATTTAAGTGATCAAAATTTTTTTGTCTGGTTAAATTTAAATAAAATATTTTATTCATCACTTTGTCTTTAATTCTCAAAGTTTAATAATGTTTTCACAGTAAAATGTAGAAAACAATAAGAAATTTGAAAAAATTGCCTAAATGATATTGGTTTTACTAGTTTTAACATTTATGACTTCATTTCATCTAATGATACTAAAAATTCAAACTTTTATCAAATATATTTAGAATTTCGCTCCCTCCAACTGCTTTTAATATTTAGAGATAAAACTTAACAAGTGAAAAAGAAATAAGTAAGCACATCTAGATTTAAGTTGCAATGAATTACTTAAGTAGAAGTGACCAAAGCAGAATAAAATAAATGTATTTTTATCCAAAGGTTAGCTTAGACAAATTAGCATATAGGCAATGTTTTTCAAAGTCAGGATATTTTTTTTAAACATTCATGAGAAAAATATGACAAAAATAACAGAGATAGTATTAGAAATGAGTATTGCAATATAAAACTTTACATATTTATAATTTGAAACATAACAGAATAAAAACTAAGTAAACTATTGCAAATATATCTAGTTAGCTTTTTACCCGAATAAAAGCTGCATCTTATTTTAAAATTCTAAACTAAATACACATACACATTCTAAATGAATAAAAGGAAATTATCCATCAATGTAATATTATATCAAACATGACTATAATGGAAGACATGCATGTCTAGAATACAAAAAATTACATATATTCACCAACATAATCTTTATCACAAAGTTGCTGCAGGCAGTTAACTTATTATTTAAGGAATTCCCAAACAACCACACAGGACATTCATAGATAATCTTATTTCACATAAATGACAGTAAGAAAGACTAGAAAATAAAAAGACATAATTTACAAGACAGTATAAAAAGTGGTACAAACAGCCTACTTACAACCTTATTTCATGCCTCAGTGGTCAATCCAGAAAATGGTCACATTAAAAATTTACATAAAATAAACAAAAAGAGTATGTTTAAGAATACTTGTCCAATAAATAACTTGTGCTGAGCACAGAGAAAGAAATCCAATATCACGGGGATTCTGAAGAGTAAGGAGGTACTTCACATAGATTTTTGAAGAACTAACTCTACACACCCATTGGAAAAACATACGGACGATAGTTTTCAAAAATTATTTACAAATATCACAATTTTATGTAAGAAAAATGTACATTATTTTAAGTGTGTTCAGACAGAAGGGGCTCGACCAGGAGTGGGCTGTGGTGCAGTTCGCCGAGGACGTATTTTTCTTCTCCGGTGGCGCCCTCTCAAACGAAGCCATTTATAAATGAGTGATAGTCCGACTACAAAAGTGGCTAATACAATAATTATATGGAGAGATTTCCACTGAAATTCAGTGGTAGGGTTGCTCACTGTTTGAGGAGAATCCCATGGCTGCTTCGGAAGTTGAGGCTCAGGACCAGGCCGAAATGGAAAAGGGGCATCCAAATTCACAGAAAGCAGTTTTTGAGCTTTGTACAATGTGCTGAAAATGAAAATTTGTTAAACAGAATATTCATTAGTTAAAGATTGGCAACATTAATCAGTAAAGCATTTTTTTAATATAATTATAATCAAAGCCCTAATTTTTTTTTATTACAGTCTTTAAATTCAACATAAAAAAAGCTTGCAGGCTTAACTTCACCACTCTTTGATCCTTTCTTGTGAATTTTAAAAGATGCTTTTGGAATGATAGATTCACCATAGGAACAGTTACAAAAACTGCAATTCAAGTATTGATGAAACTTTTAAACTAGGTTTAATTTTACTAATTAAATCTATAAACAAAAATTGCAGTTTCATTCATCAGAATAAAAACAATACTAACTATATACATATCAAACCCACAGTGAAATTAAATGAAATCAAGCCTCCCTAGGCAACATTTATAACAAACTGCAATCAAGCATTTGCAGATATTTCAATATTAATGTTATATCAATTTTTCCACATGTCAGCATTCCAATTCTAATCATATTAAACCTTTTCGTATTATTAAAATAATGTACTGCTTTCAATATTAACAATACCTGGAAATCCTACAGCATTGGAAATAATCAAACCTATCAAGAAACTTATTGAACATTGAATTTTAATGTGTAAACAAATATCAAATTTGAATAAAAGTAACCAAGCTCAAAATTCATGAAAGGTTTCTAATTTGAAAACCATTACATTTCTATATTTTATCTATGATGCAACATACATGCCAAAATACTAGGTATTCTTAAAGTTATTATTGCAGACTTAATTATTTCATTTTTCTAATACATTTACAGTTAAATAATTTTGCCAATATCATATTTTTCATTATTATAGAATGTAAGTAAGATTAATTCAATAATTTGACTCGATACCTTTTATACAACATATTCTTAAAATATTTGCTCAAACACTGAAGATGCTAGAATTGAATATAAAAAATAGCATATTTTACTATCCAAAAAAAGCACAAGCACAAATGTAATTGTAATAATCAATTTAAATAAATAAAGGAATGAACAAGCTTCAAAAAGAATACATTTGCAATAAATTTAAGGACACATTTTGAAATTTTACTAATTAAGGATTCTTTAAAAAGAAATTTAATAATTTAATTAGAATACAAAGGATATGTTAACAACATTAAGCTTGCAATCATTACCTCGGTCCAGATTTATTAAGAGGTTGTGGACGAACCCAGCTGAGTCTAGGGCAGGCTGGTAGTGGACGTGTATGTGGTGTACCAAGGTGATGTTCTAACACTTTTGAATAACGATACAAATGATTACCTAATGATTAAAAAAATTTTTTAATTACTAAATACAAATGGATGCTGGATAGAAAGTTGGTTGAAACTTCAACTATATTTACAATAACTATTAGTTTAATTGTCCCAATCAGGATCACAAAACTAACATTTTTCAACGTCTGTACTTCATTAGATAAGCATTCATTAAACTTCTTAATTTCCCGAATAATTTGAATTTATCTTGCTACTAAACATAGACATCCCCTCCTTTCATCTTTCCTCTCACCCATTTTTAGACAAAATAAATTAGTCCTGTAAAAAATAGACTGCTGAAGAAAAAAATAAACAGTATTTAATTTTTGTAATTTAATTCAGAAATCATTCTATTTCACAAATCTTAATACAAATAGTTTTGTATGAGAAGCCACCCATCAAGGATTGTTTATAAAAATATTTTAAAGTTAGAGAGATAAGGTGCTATTACAAGAAATACTAGAATTATATGCAGGTTGAATATCATAATATTTAAACAGAATGCCAAATTTCTACATTGCTTTATATTTTGAGCTAAAATGCTTTACTATACTTCATTTGTATTTTATTTAATGCAGTCACAAATATATTAATACTTGCCAAAGATTAATAAACAAAAATAATAAACAATTTGTAAGTTATTAAAACATTTAGTCTTCACATTCACATTGACTGAATATAAGGATAAAATATAATCAATTTATAGAATCCCAACTATTGATTATAAAAAAGGGATAAGCTGATAATATATGAAAACATAAATATGGCATACATATCTATTAATAAAGCTTAATATCTCAAAGCCTTTTAATTATTTTATCATTGAAAATAAACATATTGTAACTGCTCACAGAAATCAATTGTTGTGAAATTTAAAAGTACAAATTTAAAATTTATAGAAATTTAACCTTAAAGCAAATAGATATTATTAACATAATTACTCCCATCATAGTTCACATTATATAAAATTGATCATAGATAAATTGTGCGATAGATTTCGCATATAAAATTAAAACTGATATCGCATTAAAATGTTCAAAAGCTAAATATGTTCAAACAAAACCGAAAACCAAGCAAATCATTACATAAGATAAATTTAACACAAAAATAAATTGAATTATTTTTGTCATTGATAAAAGCGAAATACTTTTCAAAATTTTACCTTCCATTCTTTGTGGTAATTCTTTAGCATCCAGGACAATTTCAGATTTCAGTTCCTCAAAAAGAGGTGGAACATGTTTAGTTGTTGCATATTGAAGTAATGCATCCAATAACCAAAAACAATCTAAAAAAGTTTTATAGCAAACATGAATGCTTTTGCAACAAGAAAAATGTTTAATACACAAAAAATAGTGACTTCCCCCCAATATATATATACATATAAATTACTCTATAAAAAAATGACAGCTATATTAGCATATACAAACATAATATGAATTAGAAATTATTAAATTGCTACATACTTACATATTTCATATGTGAATTACATTGAAATATTCTAAATATACAAGTCTATTATATCTATGACAAATAGCACAACTTTTCTGCATTACACATTTGGTTATTTTTTGATCATCATTGCCAATATAACATTCATAATTAACATAATTGTCTTCTAGTCAACATCCTAGTGATAATTAAACAATACTTCAAAAGTATATCAACTTATTTCACCTTATAAATAAAGTTAAATGAAATATGTAAATATGGATAAGTATGTTAACTCAATATTTATATTTTGCAGAGCACACACTTTCAATTAAATGAACAAAAAAACAATTAAACACAGCTCCTCAAGTATGATTAAAGCAGAAATCTTATAAAGATGAAATTTTACATTAAAGATAAATCTATGTGTAAATAATTTATGTAGCTTTGAATGAAGATTCACTTTCATGAACAGCAATTGAAAAAAAAAAAAAAGATTTTAAGAAAGAAGAATAAAAGACAACATCAAAAAAAGTACATAAGATTGTTTCCTTTTCTTTAAAACTCCTTTAATTTTTTCTATGCTCTTCATAAAACGATTACTAGTAAAGGTACTAAAATAATAAATCAAAATTCATAGCATGTAAAAATAATTTTAGAACATAGTAATTAGATCTTTGTTTCCTACTAAATTTACTCAATGTATTTTCATTTTTCTTATATTCTTTCAAAAGTAATTAAGAATATGTATAATCATATTCCACAATATTTTTGTATCTTTTATAATAAACTTCACACCAGTAAGTTTTTTTTTTTTTTTAAATGAGACATGTCAAAGGCTTAAAAAAAAAAAGCTCACTGTTTATTCTAAGTCCCAGTTTTTTAATAAATCATTCAAAACATAAATACCAAGAAATAAAGTATGATTAACTGAATTATAAAATTATATTACATAAGAGATCCTTGAAGTCTTAAATATATAAGGGAATAATTTTCTAAAAGTTAGAACCTGCATTTGTATAAAAATGTCTATCTATTAGAAGATTTTAAGTCATTGCCTCTGTTTTTATTTTTTTTTTAATACTCCACTAAACATTTGGGCAAATTTTAATAAATGAAAAATATTTTTTTTGAACTCAGTTTTTTAATAGGAATGCTGATTTTGATTTCAATTACAGAAATATAGTTTCTCTGTTTTATAATCTTGATATTACATGAAATATTTTAAAATTACCTGCACAGAATCTTTTTCATGTCATGGCCAACTTCTTTAAAAGGATAAAAATGTAATGCAATGTCTCTTGTTCAAATTTAGAGAAAATGTGTTTCATCTAGAGATTAACTAGGAAATTTCCAATCTTATTTATCTAGTAGTCTTATTAGTGTGCATTCCAACAAATATGTTAAAAAAAATTAAAAAATGGTCAAGATCTAATTCAAATAAAGAAATCCAATATTCTTTCAGTTAACACTAATTTAATATATATGCTTTATTTATGAAGTATCTCAAATAATATTTTTACGATTTTTTTAAAAAACTTACAAAAAAAAAAAAAGGATTTCAATTAAAAAAATATGCAAAATTTATACGTATTTTTAGGATTTAGCGATTTGTTTTCAGTAACGCAGAAGAAATCTTCCTTTACATATAAGTTTTCTAAGGAAACAAAATAGTGCAAGTGGGAGGACCGTTTACCTTTTTGCATATGTGCTGTATCTAAGCAATTAGAGTCTCCATACACCACAATACGGCCTGCAGATGGATGGTGTGAAGTCTGATGAAGTCCAAGAATAGGAACTTTATCTATTTTATCTGCTTGACCTTTTAAAACTTCCATTCCTTTAAAAACACAAAATGTTTGTTAGAGATGATAAATGCATATCAATTAATGTGCAAACATATTTAATTCCATTTACATGAATAGATATTAAAATGTTTATAAAACAGTGTACACATACCTTGATTGTTTAGAGATTGAGCGACAACTATTCCATTGGCAGGAAAACGAGCTAAACTTGTTCCTGATGCATAATACACTGCAAGACAAAATATAAATAGTTTAATCAGTTTAATCAATGTTTTTTTAAAGATATTTATAAAATATGAAAGTAAAATTGAGAATATACTATAGTATACGAAATTATATTTTAATCTAAAGTATGTTTTTTCCTTCCAAAAACAAGTAATAAAAGTATGATAGAAAAAAGAAATGTAAAAAAAAAAAAAAAAAAAATCATATCAAGCTAATTTCTGCATCATAAGCTTCTATTTAGTTTCTTTATTCCTAAAATCATGCAAAACCAAACTAGGTTTCTCTTTCAAATACATGACAAATTTCTTATCCCCTTGAAAAAGTACAATGACAACCCTGTTCTTACGGAATAGCTATAAAAAATAGGTTCCTATTACACTGATAGCCATCAAGAAGCAATATGCTTTGATATTATTTGTGAATTCTCAAGGAACTTTTTTGTCTTCCAAATCCATGTTGGCGAACATCTTTAACTGAATTTATGCCTCGGATATTCTATCAATCACTTTTTTAAAAAAGCAGGGAAACTCCACAATGATCAATCAGATGCTGAATGCTTAAGGTTCCCCCCATTTTACAACAAAAATAATAAATATAGACAATAATGATACATCTTCATTTTACAAAGGATGAAAATTCAATCAATGAAAATTAACACATTTCTCGACATGTTAAAATTATTTTTTTTTAAAATCCAGATCCGATGGAAATTAAAGCATAATAAGGATGAACGAGCAATAATACAAGCCATTCATTTGATTTTAAATAAAATTTTATTTTAATATCAATTAATTTATAAAAAATAAGAAAAATTAATCAAATGTTTTTCCAGCATCGTTTGTTGTACAAATGTAGCTAATATAAATTAAAAAATAAACTATAATGAATTGATAAGTAAAATTTTCAAACAATATGAGCTCCTTTTAATAAAAATAATAATTTGCAAGAGAAAAATGTATCTAATAAAGCTAATAACTGGTCGTATCATGAAATTAATAATTATCAATAAATATAGCAATAAGCCGATTTTTAATTAGAAATATCAAAAAATAATTAGAAATTAATTCTATTGTGCTAAACATTTATATACGCAAAGCATGATCTCATTGCTTCACATAGAATCATATGAAAATTTAGAAACAGTGACTGATATTTCATAACACTTCTTTTATGCCAGTGCAATATTATTTAATAAAGATTCTATTATATTCTCAGGAATAACAGTCCATTATATTCAGATTATAATAGAAGTAATTTTATTTTTCTGTGTTTTGCTTCTCAATACAAATAAACAATACTTGATTTAATACATAATCAACATTTTATGCAGAATCTAAAGAATTAAAAAAAAACTTTATGTAATTGACTATTTTTTCTAAAATATTCTTTAAAAAAAAGAACAGTGGAAAGAAAACTTACTTTCATGATTGCCCAAGGTAAAATCCCCTTCATAAACTTCATCACTATAGAAGAAAAATTAGCATTAGTCTTCAAAAAGGGCTAAGAGATAACGAAATTAAAAATTCACTTTATAAAACAATAATTGTTTTTACCTGAAAGCCATTTCCCATGGTGAAAGCAGATCATTTAAAGCTGGTATGTTTGCTCCTCCAGTATCTGGCATCCACCATTGCCTATAAATTTTTAATAAGATAATTTATTTCTGATAAATTTAAACCATTTCATTAAAAAAAAAAACATGTTATATACATAAAATCAAGAGTAAAATAGAAAACTTATACCAACCGAGTGTTTTCATCATAAAACTTGACTTTTTTCATCACAGACACATTATACCAATCTGCAAATACAATTAATGAAAGGCCTCCATCAATGTCCTTTATCAATTTAGAGACTTCTTCAGGGAAAAATTCTTCTTCACTATCAACCAACAGTAAAGCACCTATTTTTTTAAAAAGAGAAAGAATAACATTTTAATTGTCAATGTAAATAAGCAGTAACTAAAAAGGAATGAATAAGGCAAGTTACTAAATTTAATAAAAAAAATATATAATGTATTTTTCAATTTTAGGGAATTATTAGAACATTGAGAAATATATTACACTATTTTTAATGACTATGTATCAAAGGAATGCATTAGAAATTGCTTTAAACATCCCGAACAGCTTTTTTTTTTTTTTTTTGCCATATGTTTATCTTCTTTAAGGAACTTAGACAATTAGGAAGCAGAAATTCGATTTACAATAATTGAGTTTGTATTAAGATAAATTAGATATCAATTACCAGTCAGATCAAATAATTGATTTGATTTCTTTTGGATCACTATTTTAAAATTTTATCAACAAACTGATCTCTGTAAATTTAATATATGTATTTTAGATGTAAACATTTTTTTTAAATTCATTGCTCAAGAGGCTAAACAAAATCACTGAAGTGGAGGAACATAAATAGCAATACAATTCTGACTATATTTTGCTCTGGCACGTTAATTAAAATAATATGGAAAGTTTATTTTTGAATTTCTAAATTTTAAACAAATTTGTTTGTTACGTAAAAAAATACAGCAAAAAAAATCCTTTTTAGATTTTTTTTCCCGTCATTAAATATTAAAAAATATGTAATAGTAAAATTCATTCATTTATATCAGCAACTCAATTTTTTCCTCAGGAATTCTATAAAAATATATAAAACATAATCCTTGTATTTTGAAATTTTTATTTATAATATTAAAGTATTTCAATTAAAATTACTGAATTTCAGTTTTTATTTATGTGTTTAGATCCCTACCCATTCTTCTACACACTTTGCAACATAGCATTGCACATTAGTAACATAAATACAACAGGGTCAGATTATGAGAAGTTCATTAATAGTAAAAATTTTACATTTAATCTAAGCATAAAAGCATTATAAAAACTATTGTAAAAAACAGATTTTTAAGATTGCAAACAGCTTTGTATCTTTAAAAATAATCCCTCTAAATGTTTATGTGCAAAACGATAATCTTCCATTAATCATGTTTTATTCAAATAACATGACTAGGAATTTTTCATTTAATTAGTTACATAATAATAAATTTAATTCCTATATTCCATTAATTTAATTCATATAATAAAAAATAATCACAATTTTCAATTAACAATAATTAATAACTATATAACAAATTATTTTTAATAAAAATTCAAACATACCATACTGCTGAGCATCAAAACAAGTGAATGGAGAGCCTAAAATTTAGAAATCAAGAAATTTATAGACATATTTTGAAAAGGCAAAATCTAGTATACAAATAAATACAGGTATATGTCTTAGTTATAATATTATTTAATGGAACTCTGCATAAATATACATACCTAAAACTTCAACATAATACCCATTGCTTCTCAAATGCTGATACATATCTTTGAAATTTGTATGTATATGATCTCCATTCCTAAAAGAAAATATATTTTCAAAAACATTTTATACAACAAAATTAAGCGAATAAAAATTTACATTTGAATGAAAAAATTTTAAAATCAAAAATTAAAGCTAAATACCAAGAATTAAGAGGGAATGATGACATTTATGTGATATTATAGTTTTACTTTTTGAATTTTATAAGGCACTTAATCAGTTATTAAAAATTAATTATTAAAATTCACTTTTATAAATGGCTGTTTTTATTTTAAAGATCCTTAAAATTAGAGAGAAAAATCCTACAAGATCCATTTTTAAATATTAAAAGGCAATGTTAGGTACAATAACTCCATAATTTTACAGTATATCTCAGTATGTATAGGAATTAAATCTTAAAATGATTGAATCTTTTATTTTTTGGATATGGTAGTATTTGGGTTATATTTTGGAAATTGACTAATTTATATTTTTCTTATTTATTAGTTGATTACTGTTTATTGTTAATTTAGTTGCTAACAAATAAAAAGGAAGTTAGATCAGCAACTAATAAAAATAGTTGCTTTTGTCTTATCCTATAAAGAATTATATATTTGAAAGTGAAGTATCCACACTAAGAAGTTTAAAGATAACAATACTAGGAAGTAAAATTATTGGTATGAAAATTTGACAATTTGGCAAAATAAAAAAAAAATTGGGGGAGGGGGGAGGGATTGTTTGAAATTACATTAGGTATATTAACAGTCAATTTCATCAAAGCCATAAGTTATTGATTCAGCACCTAGAGTGAGATTTAAGTATTTATACTGAAGATTTTTTTCTGAGGCAAATATTTATTTAATCTTTAAATGTTACATTGACAATGGATTTAAATTTTTCTAAATAGATTATACCTTTTCTAAAATTCTTAATTTTACAGGCTCCTCATTAATGGAAAGTTTTTAAAATGATACTCAGAATCTCAAACATTGAGCTTTAAAATTCATAGCTGTTTTACCAAAGCCCTTTGAAATATTAATCAAGTCATAAAATGCTCCTCAAAATAAAATATCAAATTTGGGGATTGTATTTTCTTTTGTGCCTAATTACTGTTTTAAAACTAAAAGAGGAGAATTAAGATATCAAAAAATTCAAAACCTTAGAATTAAATAAAATTAAGCACAATATTATGAAAAGCAATTTCATTCAACTAACCAGTCCAAAGGATCATTTTTCATTCGTAGATTATCTCTAGGAAAATATCCAGGTGGATATCGCAAATTGTGATATTGATCCCAAAGTACTCTTTTACTAAAAAAAAAATAAAAAAATACAAATGATTTAGAAAACAAGAAAGACTTCTTGCAGTAAAAATGCAAAATAGACAGCTTCATTTTCCAAAATTAAACAGATAAAAGTAATGAAAACAAACAATAACAGGTATTAACTTTTAAATGAATCAGATTGATAATTTAATAAATGCACTCTAAATGAAAAAAAAATTTAAAATAATTTTAATTGCAAAATTTATGATTTAATTAATAAATATATCAATTAATAAATTTTTAATAGAGGAAAAAATATTACACAAAGAAGGGAAAAAATAATCTGAATTCACTAAATAAATGATAAATGTTAACTTTATATATATATATTTTTTATTTCTTTTTGGTGTCAATAAACATGCTAAATTCAAAAATTTGCATACAGTTTATAAAATTCATCAACAAATGGATAATATTAAATCAACGTTCATTTCAAAAGGCAATTAGCAAACAAAATTTTCATTAATTGTGATTAATTTTGTTGTTTTAGTAACAGTTTATATTGCAGTATCTTTTCAATATTCACAGAACAAATCAATAAAAATATTAAAATAAAAATAACTACCTTCTAGGTGGGGTTGGTATTATTTTTACTTTTAATGGTAGTTTCACATGTGATCGCCGAACTTCAGTCTCACCTTCCTAAAAAAATATGGAGATTACACTTTCATAAACATATTTCAAACTAATAATATACAATTAAAATGAAAGATACTTCCTCATTTCTTAAAAAAGACATTTCTCATTAAAAACTATCCCCACAAATCTTTTTTTAAATTTCCATAATAAATATTAACTTTACTCTTTCAAATATTTAAAGAATAAAATTGTAAATAGAATTGAATTATTTATGAAACAAAGTACAAAAAGTAATCTAATAGGTGTTGCAGCTATTACTCTAATATTAACGATTACAATTAATATTATAATTTTTCCCCACAGATGATGAATTTATGCCTAATAGTTTAAGCTGAAAACTATAAAAGTAATAAAATACCAGCTTAGTAAATAATCACTACAAACAAAGACAAATGCAGTAGCCTTACCATCAAATAGAATGCAGAGCTAAACAAAATTTGGTAATTACAAATTTATGAGTTTTTAGAAACTATCTGTGTTTATTGCAAAAAGCTTAAAAATATCTTAGATAATTATTAGTCCAAGTTATATACAGATAATTCTTGCACTTATAAATAAACATGAATAGTTGTTAACTGTAAAATGCACTAAATTTGGGTACGCAGTTATTAATATATACTCAACCAGAGTTTATAAAAGTTATCACTTTTAAAGCCTTTCCAAATAGTAAAAATCAACAAGAATTCAAAATGGGTAGAAAAAAACTAAGTAGAATGTACCAATCAATAATAAATGAAAAAGCTCCAATTTAAAATGCTCATTTAGCACAATGAATTAAAATACGAGAAATCAGATTATTTTCTGAATTCTTTTTTGTATACTAAGTATAGAAACATATTGCAATGGTTCAAAGTTTTGAATGAGATTTCAACAAATCTCAAATGTTTTAGACCTTCCCAAGTTTAAAAAGTACATTTCTAATATTATAGCTGTTTGTGAAAAATGTTGAAATTGCTCTGAGCTGGATAGATCAAATTTAGTTTATGGTCTTTGCACCAAATATGTACATTTCTATCAAATTTTAAACAAAATCCATATAGTAGAAGTTTGATCCTCTTGCTGTTTGAATACACATTGACACAATGATAAAAATAAAGAGAGCTAGATGGATAAAATCTGGTACACAGATTTAACATCTATAGAGCAGACAGCAATAAAATTTTTGAGCCAAATTTAACAAGAGGTTGATTGTCTGACAGTCTGCACTTACAGAAGCTTGTACATGAAAAAAAATATCATTCAGATATATCAAATTTGATAGATGATTTTGCAATTACAGCTAAACTTTCATTCCAAATTTTTGTCTAATTAGGAAGAACATTTAAAACAAATTCAGTTTTTGGATACTATTAACCAATTGTCACATGTTAATGCCAAAAAAAAAAAAGGTACTATATGTCAAAAAAAATTCAAGATTAATAACTATATGCCAATAACAAGAAAAGCATTCTCTAGGATAATAACTTTACAGAGTATAAAAGAAAGTTATGGAAAGGCCATAACCAATGATGGTTTGACTTTTTGATTAGAAGTAACTGTACAAACTTAAAAGACACAGAAATAACTAGTTCGTGTTTGTTTTTTTTTAATCAATCTATGCATATGGCAATGGGGAAAAAATTAATTAGTTCACTTAAACAAATTATTTCTCATAACTTTATAAACTCAACAAATTTAATGAAATATCTATAATTCCAAAAAACAAAATTCACAAAAGTGAGACTTTACCATATTAAATAAAAATAACTATATACAATAAAGTAATATTTACAAATTTTCAAAAGACTGAAATAAAAAGATGCAAAATCAAAATTGATTAATCAAATTTAATTTTGCTAATGCAATTTTATTTAAAAGCAGCAAAATTAAAATTGTTTTGAATTATTCTAGCATATAGTATTAAAAGCAACAATTTAATTTTCAAATCAAACATTTACATTTAAAAAATGAGAAACAAATCTTTATTAAATATTTTGTATATTAGTTATATATTTGCTTTATATGAATTGCCTACAAATATGTACATGCTTGTGTTTCTATCTGTTTAGTGGTGAACTAGACAAATGTATGCGCACTCAAAAGGAATTATATTTGGCATACAGATGATTGTAATGGTGACTCAATGCACCTTGGAGCTCGAATTTTTAAATACAAAGTACAAATTTTTTTCATTTAAAGTTTAGTGTTGCTTTGAATGATTCTAATATTATAGCTTCTAAAAAAATGAAGAAAAATCTTTTTAACAAAAAGAGCACATAACTGTCATTCTAAAGAAATTTGCTTTGGATTTAATATAACTTACAATTTTTGTTAATTTAATAATTTTTTCCTAAAATTTCTTTATTCAATATACACTTTCAATTTTTCTTTTAGAACATTTCTCTTTAATTTAAAACAACAAAGATCAAAATACCTTAATTGAATGATTTTTTAATTATTTTCTAAATAAATTAAATAATTTTTATTCACTAATTCAATTAATAAAGAAAGAAATCTACCACAAAAATGTTTTGCCATATGGCCAAATGAGAACTAGGAAATTAAGAATCATGAAAATTTAATTTTTAAAAAATGAGAAAAATTGGCAAATTCGTTAACCCCTTTCTGTTAACAGCAGGCCTGAAAAAATATTCCATTCAGTTTTAAATACAAATTTAAAATCAGGATGCATTAAAATGTCAATGAAAAAATTAAAGAAAAGATTTGTTTGAATGAATTCACTTAACTGCATCCAAATTATAATTAGATTAAGAAAAACATTCCTCCTGCAAATGGTGAAATACATTACATCATGTGTATTTTCTCATGAAAAAGGTGATAACATTAACTTATCAAAGAGTCATGAGCACTGAAAATAATGAATTTTTTTGAATTAGCACATTGGCTATGTAGAAATTCAAATAGTGTTTTTCTAATTAGAAAATATAAAGCTACATTCTTTCATTTATCTGAAAAATGAATAGTTACAAGATAAAAGTGATCACTGATAGCACATTTAAAGGTCATGAATTTTCATATGAAATTAAAAAGTTTTAAAGCGATCCAATGGAAGATTTAGTGAATGTCACAGGTTTTTTTCAGATTTTAATTTTATTAACTATCATCGTATCACAGGCAACAATCACACAGAAAATGCTTGTGTACATATAAAATGGTATCAAATTACAAAAATGTTTTTAATTATCTATTAGGCAGATTATTAAGAAATGCTTACTTAATATTAGTTCAAGAGTATTTAGGTAAACTGTGTTTTCTAATGGAGTCCATTGAATGTTTACAGGAAACCTAACTTCAAAACAATCTTCTTTATCACCATTTAAGTTAGCATAAGCTAATTTGTCTTCTATCCATTCATCAACTATAAATAATTCTAAAATCAACACATTGACAGTAAATTTACATCATGGAAATGATTTCTGCCCTCCAAGAAAATAGAAAACTCCTGAATTTAAGGGTGACTGAAAGACTTTAATGCCCTTTGCATAAAATATAAATGTAGAGAAGACATGCACTGTGTGGCTGCATGAATCATAGGAGCAGTTGCCAGTAATATGTCTAGTTAAAAATTGAAAAATCTGTGCTGGTTAATTTATGTATGTTCATTTACTGCATTGCTTATTTCAATGATTTATTGGACTAAAAGTTAAAAGATATAATGCAAGATATAAATTGTTTACATTTTAAATAATTTCAATAATGTCCAATTTAAATGCAGAAACATAAACAAAACATCAATGTAAATTGTAGGTCTAATTCTCAAAAAACTGACTCAAACTGATTTCATTTATCATTGACAAACGATTTCAGATGTGAAATTGCAACCCTAAGATAAGAATTAAAACTTTCAATTTTTTATATTATTGATACTACAGTTTAAATACTATAGTATCATGCAGCAGCAACAATCTGGAACAGCTACAAGAATTGAGGTCCATTATACACTGATAAAAATATGAAAAATGAGCAGAATTCTGCACTTTTCCTGCCACAACTTATATTTTGCACATGACACATGAAAGGATTGTAGCAAATACCCACTTTCAATGTTTCGGCAATGTTACCAATGTAACGCCTTGCCTTCCCCATTTAATTACAATAAAAGAAGACTAGACCAGATAGTACAGACATTGGATAGTAATGAACCGGATACTCAAGAGCGTATAAAATTATAATTAATATTAATTTTCTGACATTGCATTTTTTAAATGTTTATGTCTTACTTACCTCTGGTGGCGATTCTACAGTAAATGAAATATGACCTTGAGCAATCCCTTCCCAATTAGCTGCCAGAGAGGAAACAGATATATGCACAGCAATATAACCAGACCATGGCCATAATATATCAGAATAAGAAAGAGCGACTTCTAAATGGTGACCATATTGTGGTGTGTATGGATGCCACTGAGGCTAAAAATATAAATTTTAAAAAAAGTATACTGTAAAATATTTATTGACTTGTCAATTATATCAAATTTAAAAATCCGCACAAGTGGTATTTTTTAATATAAAATTTACAAATTCACAAAAATTATTCAAGATAATTATTAAACAGTTAAATAATAGAAGAAAATCTCATACATGCAATACACTAACATGCAAAAAGTTAGAAGAAAATATGAAATATTTCTTCAATTAAATTATTACATTACATCTTACATCCATTATAAATATTTGTACTTTACAAAAATGCTTCTTATAAACACACATAAGTATATTTATTTTGGCATGCATTGTCATACAATTTCCAATAAAAAGATATCACACAGCTATAATTACCTTATTCACAATATTTCCAGAAACTCCCATGCCATTCAAAATAGTTACCTAAAACAAAATAAATACTATACTACAATTTACTATCATATATTAATGCAGTTAAGTTGCCAAACCAATAAATGGAAACATAAAGCTAAACTAATAAAAAGTAATAATTAAAATATTATAAATAAGTAACCCCTGTTTACTGAGATTACTATACCAGGAAATATTAAAAAAATTATGTGATTTCTCAGGTCAAAGTGGTCATAAAGTGAAGACTATTCCTACATTCTTTGCCGATTCTGGAAGATTTTTAATTTTTTGTATAATTCGAGTTTTGATTTTTTTAACCCAACACAAACTAAGAACTCTTTTGGGAGCATACGCCGGAAACAAACCTCCATCCTTCCCTCTTTATAAAATATTAACATGTATTTAAGCACTTCTGAAGACTAAATTTGTTGCTTAAATGTGACATTTCAAACCACAATATATTTCAAATGGTAAGAAAATTGTCAAATTGTAAATTTAAACAAAAGCACTGGCCTTTTTTTTTTTTTTCTTTTCTTTTTAAAGCATGTAAAAATTTTAAGTGACAATGTTTTAAGCAATTCTGTCACAAAGCACTAAAAAAGATTTTTTTAAATACCTTTAACATCAATTAAGAACTAAAGTTATAAGTTTAATCAAGAATGCCTAAATTTGTAGTTGAAAAGCAGATAAACATTGCAGAATGAAAAAAACCCAATTTTGTTGTTTTTCTTAAACTATAAATATCAAAATAATAATAATCTTTGAATATGATAGATAAAAAAAGTTTCTTTAAAAATGTCTTTACCATAAATATGTTTTAAATATAAACAGCTACCTCTGGTGACCATTAAGTTCATTGGATTGAGTTTGAAATAAATCCCTCATTTAATTTCAAATAAATTTATACAAAACTTTCATTTTGTTTAACATTTCCCTCAAAAAGCATTTTTAAGCAACAAACTCAATTAGACACAAAAGCTGTGATATTTCAAGAGTTTTACATTTGTTTCATTTACAATGTAAATTAAACTTCCAAAGGAAGTCAAAATTCCATGACACCTTAGTACTAATAAGAATGTTACTGTCTTCATATATCTTCTAAATATCTCAACAATAATTTCCTCTTATTTAAATAGCAGTTATACATTATCATTTTTCTTTGCTTTTAATAACTGAAAAATAAAATTGCATATTTTATTGAAAAGATAAAAATGCTTCAAATTGAAAAAACTAAATTTGGAGATTATCAAAATTCACAGGAAAAAAAAAATGCAAATACACTGATATCATAAAAAATACAATTTTTTGAATCCATTTGCAGTAGTATATATATTTGTCAATCAAATTTTTTTTGAATTAACTAACAAAATGTCAATATCTTATTTCAATGCAATTTTAAAAATTGCTCTTAAGTGCATATTTACCTTCCAAAGTAAGTTTGTATCAATTTGATTATATAGTGCAGCTTGCCAAGCCCCATTTTATTTTTATTAGTAAATGAGATTAACTCAAAATTTTCATTGGAAAATCTATTTTCAATAACAATCTTTAAAAAAAAAAAAAATTTTTTTTTTTACTTGATTATACATTTTACACACAATCATAAAAGTTAAAACTAAACTATAGTTTATAAAAAAAGAACTTCTGAATATGTACATTAACTATAGTAGGTAGACCACCATAGTAAAGTGGTTGTGAACAGTATGGCCACATATAAGGACACTCAGTTAGATCCAGATAGCTTGGGCTAAGTGTTGCTTGTGGTCTGTAACTCCTCAGTGCCTGGAAAGCTCTCACTAAATCTAGTTTACCCCAGCCTTGTTCGAAAATAGGAACTCCGGGTAATCTACGAGCAGAAGCCATAAGAGCCTGTTTCATACTTGCTGGATTTATTGCTCCACCAAGATGTATAACTCCACTGAAAATAAATAGTATTGGAATATTATAATACACATAGTCCCAAAAAAACCCTGAACAAATTTTAAGAATCTGATTTTTTAGAGAATATATACAGCTATTTTCCAAATGGATTGTAAGATAATTTAATGCACATTTTTTAGCAAAAATATAAACATATATCATAAAAACAATAAAAAACTTTTTAAACTGTAATTTCTTAGGAACTTGATGCAAGTTTTACATTCTGGAGGAATTGAAACCATAAATGTATTTATTATAAATATTTTCCTTGGTAATTTTTATTAATAATAATCCAATTTATATCAAACTTCAAAATCATATAATTAGCTAAAACTTTGAAATAATATTTCTATATAAAATTTTGAAATATTCGTGAAAGAAGCATTAAGAAAAAATTATATATTTTAACATTCCCCAGAAAATATTAAAATATTGAATAAAAATTATAAAAAAACAAATTAATATGCCTTTTTATAAACTGCAATTACAGTACAATATACATATAGTCACAAATATTCTGATATCTTTGACAAGCATTTAATATTTTTTGCAATTTATTTGAGCAGTAATCAAAATTAAATATTAAAAAAAATATTTAAATATGATATGCAAGAACAATATATAAATACAATATATATATAATACAATATAAAAGTATAATTACAAATAAAACAATTTGATAATACATTGTACAACGTTTAGGACATTTCACTTTCCAACACTAATCTTATAATTTTCCCCCCCATTTAATATAAATATTTAGACTAAAATAAATGAAGCATAGCTTCATATATTCACCTCATAAGTAAGGTAACAGCACCTGCAACAACAGGAGAGGCAACACTTGTTCCTGATAATGATCTACATCCACCTCTACAAATAAGAAAAAGAAAATTTCAGACTTTATTTTCACATTTTTATGAAGAGGATAAAATATTGAGGAGCGGGGGAATGAAACGTGACGTTAAATATTTTTTTAGTCTCCTTATATATAATTTAGCATAGTTTGCATGTTAACTTTAAAACTTTCAAATATCTCTTTAATAAAAGTTAAAAATCCTAATAAATTTCCTTCCTACTTAATTAGAAAAGTAATTTTCAATTTCATTTATGCAAATACAAATGTATCATCTATATTTAAAAGAATTTAAATATAGTATGTAAGCAATATTAAAATATTAAGCAAGTTATAAATTTAATATTGCTTTCTTTGCTTGCTATCTTAAGCAATTAACTTAAAACAATATCAAAATTTAAGACTGTGTATAATATTTTTTAGATCTAAAAATTAACTAACAAATTTATTACTATCATTATAAACTTATTGATGAACATGTAAAATACACAATAAGTTTTTGGAAAAATTCTTATATTCTATGCTTTAATGAACTTCTTATTAATGAATCAAATTACGAATAATCAATACTTCTAAAAAATTATAGATTATAAAAAAACTTATCACATCGCAGAATTTAAATTCAAACACTATGCTTAAAAATAGTTAATTGTTAGTAAAATGTAATGCAACTGATTATGTCAAATAAGAATCAAATTTAGTCTTACATTAAATAAATATATGTACTGAACTTAAAACTGAATAATTTTTTTTTAAAGTTGTGTACTGCAAACAGTTGATAAAAGGAAAGCATAAAGGAATACATACTTAATACTTGAGCCTCGAACTGCAGAGCCATAGGTAACAATATCAGGTTTCACTCTACCATAACCTGCTGGTAATTCCTATAGAATTCAAAATTACAAATGTAATAAAATTTTTGTTTAGTTTGTCATTTTTAAATGCAATAAAAGAAAATAATACTAATGAAATACATTATATTTGTAATATATGTTCATATATTTATAATTTTCACCATCAAAGAAAAATAGAATTGGAAAATATTTAAGAAAGAACTGCTAAAAGATATATACAAAAGTAGTTTTTCCCATAATAAAGATTAATATAGCCAACTGAGAAGAAAAAATACATACCCATGTAGTCATGCCTCTGGATGAAAAACGAGCTATCTGGTCTTCAAAATTAATGCCACCTACACCTATAACATCCATCTGGTCTGCAGGATTGTTTAATGTTCTAAAATAAACATGAAATACATTTACTCAAAAAAAAAAAAAATGAAAGATACAAAATTGCGTTCATTTAGAATAATGTATTCATTCTTTTCAATAACAAATTACTTTACACAAATTTTTTTTTTTTTAATTTTCAAATTAAATAATGTACTTTTAAAAAACTAAACATGTTACAAAAAGCTAACTCATCCCTATCACATTATCCACATTCCTTTAATTATATATCAGGATAAAATATTACATTTCTTTTCTTTTATTCAAATTAATGAAGATAAAAATTACATGCTTTAAATAGAAAGAAAATGATATTATTTGCCAATGCTAGTTCATCCTGTAAATTATGCTCAAAAACTTTTAGAAATGAGGAAATAAATATTTTCAACATGATCCAACAAAAATTTGCAGTATTTGTAACACTGAGTTTTTTAAATGGCTGAAAATTAAAAGAATTAAATAACTTTATCATAGAGTTGAATGCAAAAATATATAATTAAGATACCTGACAGTCATACAAAATTATAACTATATTCAACTTATTCTTATAAAAAGATTTTTAAAAGATAAAATTATACATAAAAAACACTACACAAGCATTTGATTCTCTATATGAAATAAAATTATTTTTGACAAAGAAAGATGTATAAAATATAATGCCTATGATACATTTAACTACATAATAAAAATAACTATATATAAAAAGTTTAGATTAGTAAGGAAATATCAAAATCATACCCATAAAGAGGTCCATCATTTCCTATAGCTGATACCATAATGACATTATTAGCAGTTAGTTCCCAAACCTTAAAACACAATAAAAAATTCCATTGTCAAGTAAATTAGAGTATTGACAATTGATTTGTAGAAAGTAAACTTTTTAAAAAGAAATTATGAATACAAATTACAAAATGCTATAAGTTAAATAAAATATACACATAAAGGTATTTTGTTTCTTAAAATTATACACAATTAGATATTATTTAAGACAATATCTAATTTTATACTAGCTACTTTTTACTTTAAATAAAAATAAAAATTACCTTATCAACAAATGGATGATCCATAAAATCAGGGCCTCCTATGCTCAAATTCAGAACATTTATCTTTTTCAAAATAGCATAATTAAATGCATCAAGAAACCATGAAGTATAAGAAACCTGTGATTAAAGGATAAAATCATTTTTAAAAATAAGTCTAAAGCATTAGATAAATAAAAAGTCTTAGTCCAATATTTGATAAATAAAACCGTAACATCTTTAAAAACAGAAAAATGTTTTTTTTAAAAAAATAACAATAGCAACTAGTTTATTTGTGTTTTAAAGATGAATGTATACAAAAAGAAATCAAGTTTAAATCTTTCATCTACCCAATTTAAAATAATATAAAAACCTAATTGTACAAAAAAAATTTTAAAAAAAGTGATTTTTTTTTTTTTTTTTGATTATTTAACATAAAATATTACTCAAAATAAGCAGGGGGGGGGGAATAACATTTCAGTAAGTTTTAACAGGATATGCTCCCCCAATTCACAGTTTCAAAATTAGTACAAAACTTATAATTTATTTATCTTGTAATAAATCAATTTATTCCCTCAAAATAAAACTACACATACTATTATGAATAAACATAGCAACTGAAACACAAAAATGTACAGCAGTACACAATACACAAATCCTTTTATAAGAAAACTACAGAAATACCTACAGAACAAATAAAGGAGAAACAGGAAATACCTGATTATTAGTGAAGACTCTATATATATGAAGTTCTGAATCTGGAGCAAACCCCATACATTCTCTATTGCTAGCAATTACACCAGCAACAAAGGTACCATGCCCAAGTCCTATGAGAGATGGGGTTAAAAAAAAAACTTTATGTAAATTTTATTTTATTATACATAAATATAAATTTTCATCTTAAAAAAGACAGCATGAATTTCAGTATCATTTTGAAAGTTGAATAATATAAAGAATGATTGCAGATGGGGAATTGCAATACGTTAATTTTTGTTATTATAATACAAAATATAATTAATTAAAAAATGCTTGGTTGACATTAGCTCAGTATATTAAAAATTATTACCATCATCTAATGTTTTTTCATTTGTCCAATTTGTTCTTTCTTTTATTTTTTTAAAATGAGGATGGTTTTTCACAAGTCCGGTATCAAAAACAGCCACTTTAACCCCAGCTCCTATACAAGAAATATTAGAATAAATGTAATTACAAATGTAACAATAAAAAATATAAAAAACACCTAGCAATTCACTTTGATATGATTCGCAAGATAAAGCAAGTATGCAGATACAAGATATATAGATATGCATCAGATTTCTAGCAATACTTAATATTTTTACTCTAAAATCAGTTGTTTTTAACATAGAACTAATGAATTTCTGAAATTAACAACCATACTTTAATAAAAAATTAAATAAAATTGGATAAAAATATTAATCCTGTCTTCTATGTATTATCAGAAATTTGTTAATTCCCAACAATATGTTAGTAAATATCTAATTACTAATTATCTATAATGGTAAGATCAGAACAGAAGATAGAAACTTAAAAGGAAATTGTTAATCCCTACTTCTATTAAACTAAATAAAAGCTGTAGTATTTTATTATTAATTTTAATATAAATAATAGTATAACTATCTGAAATATAAATTAAAACTTTTATATAAATATGTGGTAGCAAATCCAAATCAATCAAATTGTTCAACAAAGCAAATGTGTATTGTTTTATTACTAATTACTTTGTCATCACAAATAAATTTTTGATAGAACAAAATTACACGAAAATGTAAAAAGAATGGCATTAAATTTCATTTCAAACATAACATAGATTCCACCATATACTAGCTAATACAAAAGTATTTAAAATGGATACTTTAAAAACAAATTTTTGCCTTTCCAAACATCCAATAAATTAATGCAAACTTAATGCTATATATATAAAATAGCAAATATAATACATTAAAATATTGCTTCAAAATTTAAATTATCCATCTAAATTAACATGAACTATAATTTTTTACACTATATTATATCTAACATACCTCTAATTCCTATATTCCATAAAACATCAGCTTGCAAGATGCTTGTAATTTGACGAGGCAGAGCCCTCATGAGACGTCTTCGTACAAACTTTCCAGCAGTTTCCCAAAATGAAGAGCCCTTTAGACATCAAAATGAATTATTGATATTTTTATAATGTCATACAGAATAAAAATTAATAAAATTTTAAATGGTTCAAATATACATACTAGAGAAAGACTTGAGCGTTTTGTAAATGGACGAGATGAGTACCATTTTTGGAAAAATTGGCAATTTTGGTGCGATTTAATTTCATAATCATCATCTTCCCATGATATTGGTTTACCTGAAAAGGAGAAAAAAAAGTACCAATGAATAATTAAATTCTGCACAAAAAATGCACTATCTAATGCAAAAATATCAAGGCACTACATTGAAAATAAAAACAGAAAGCAGCATTAAATTTAAAAAACTAAAACATTCCATCAAATAAAAGTGCAAAGGCATTTTTTTCAAGTGTAAAAGTTATAAAATATTCTTGACTTGTTAATCTATTTGGCAACTTATTTATCCAGAAATTAAAAATTATAAGAAACTTAAATGTCAAGTTCTAAAACATCAATTACAATGATATTTCAAAAACAAAGAAAGTCATTCAAAAGAAAGGCCGATTTGAATCATTCAAAATAATGATTTAAAATGTATGGGAAAAGCCAGAATTGAAAGAAAAATAGGTTCAATAAAAAATATAATATATGTGTTTGAATGAAATAAAATAACTGAAAAGTAATAAATAGCAAAAATAAATTAATTTTTTTAAAATATACTTGTTAAAATAATTATTAGACAGAATAAAGTAAAATTTAAAAGAATTCATTTAAAAAAACAGAAGCATGTATTTTAAAGCAACAATTTGGCAGCCTGGATTCTTATTATGCAGTCTGAATTATAATTGCAGATATTTAAAAATTAAATATGTATCTGTATATGTAGTTCATTATCAATTAAATTATTAACATTTTCATAAAATATTCATTTCAGCCTGAAACAAATTTTAAATTGTATTAAAAATATAAAGCTATCAACCATAATTGAATAAGGTACATTTGTGTCTACTATAAAAATGAAGTGTAAAAATTACAAGATTATAAAATTATGTTGACTATAGCCAAAATTATTAAATTTGCAAGTTTAGAAAAGTTTGAAATGTGAAATTTATTTTACTCATTTTTGAACATTATAAATTTCAACTTTTATCTTTATAAAACTTTTTGTAAGTGATAAATATTCACATAAAAATTGAAAGGATTATAAATCCAGATTAGTATAGAAAAAACAAATACTAATAAAGAATACATCCACAAGAAACGAAAATTATTTTTTAAAAAATATATATTAAGCTGAAAAAATCTGCCATATTTCTACATTGTTTTAATACATTTTTTAAATGAAATTACATATTTATTTTTACTTTAAAGATATTTAGAAAATATTACAATAATTGAAAACAATTATAGGTGAATATTATCACATATTCAATCGCATTAAAATAAAACTAAACAAAAAATTTTACTGAAATTTAAATATTACCATCCAAAGATGTCAAAGTTCGAGTAACTTTTCTTTGCGGAGTGACATGTTTTATGGAATGGTGCTTCTTTAGTGCAGGTATGCCTTTTTCAATAATATCTTTTTGAAGCTGTTAAAGATAATACAAATTTTATATTATATATCAACAAAAAATTAAACTTAAAAGAAATAATGCTAACTTAGGATAAAATATATTCCAAAATTAAATTGAGAAAACTTTTTCATATGAAGACCAATACAAATCTTAGAATTTATAAATATTGCACATTATAGTATATCACATCCGTTCTGTAAAACATTAGAAAATCAGCAAATGTTAAAATATTATAATATTTAATATATGACTCAGGGGGAGAAATGTAAATAATTATGAGGTTTTGAAACCCAATGTAAATTTAAATATTATTAATTTTAAAAATTGAATTTACGGTAATTTTGTACTGAATCATTGCCAAATATATGTATTTAGAATTTTATTTCTATTTAATTAAAGATTCTTAAATTTACTGTGACATAAATAGATGGGCAAATAATAAATTAGGCACTATATAAAATGTAATGTGAAAACTAGCAAATATATTAAAGTATTAACAATATTTATATTAATGTACCTGAAGAACTTCAAAGTCACTTGGATAGTTGCTTGCAGGATTATTCCTAGGTAAAATTTGCCAGCTGCTAGGATCATAATTTCTTAAAGCTGCTTTAATATATTTTAATCTAGCATCATAATTATAAAATTCTTTGAAGCTAACAATGTATTCTGAAAAAAGACAAAATTTATAAAGATAAATCACTTTAAATCTTTAAGAAATTTAGCATTAATAGTTTACAATCACTATCAAACAACAATGACAAACATTTATGTCCCATACATTAACACACATTTTATCTAGAAAATGTAAGATTTACTGATATTCCTTCTTTAGACAAGAATTATTTTAAAAAGTTACAAGCATTCAAGTGCTACTAAAAATATTTTAAAGTTATGTAACTGTTATATGAAACAAAATTGCAAAGAGTCTAAACAAAAAAATAATCAATGTTGTAATATATCAATAAAATAAGATAAAAAGATCACAAAAATAATAGATTCTACAACATATATTCATACACATAAATATAGTTAGTGATTTCCCCCTGCCAAATGAAAAGTTTATATCACTAATTAAAAATAATATAAATCAATATTAACATATTTACCATTATCCACTATTTCTGATGAAAAATCTACAAGGAATTGATCAGTATGATTTTGTCCAGTTAAGGAGACACATGAAATAGTACATAGTAGGATGATCCATGATAAAAAATGAGACAAATACAGTTGCCTGCAACCATAGAAGTTTCTTAATCGTACTTTGAAAGCCATTTTTTCTTTAGACTTCATATAATTACAAGTTCATGAATATTTCTTTTCACAGGAATGCAAGAACATTCTAGTCTCCCCAAAAGAAGACAACATTGCCTAAAAAGGATGAAAAAAAAAATTTTAACATAAAATTTGTAAAGTATCTTAACACTCTGATAAAACATAATAATACAATAGCTGAAATTAACAAGTATATAATATAATTCAATTTTTATGATATTTATTTAAAAATTTAAATTGTTTTGGTTTGCTTTGTAATTGAAATAAAAACATATATTGTGCATTTCATACATTAAAAACTGATACAAACTTTTTTTTAAATTACCACAGCTTCAATAAATAAAGTGGCATAAAGACTCATATTTTTTAAAATATCATTTATATCATTAAATTGTCATGGTTTTAACTTAAAGATTCACCAATACCTCTTATAACATTAAAAAAACTTCAGTAAATCTCATTAATAATATTAAAATACACCACAACCATAATACTCAATTTTTTTAATGAACTTTGTAAGCTTTTGGAAATGATTTTAGCAGTTGTATATTATACTGATTTATTCATATATATAATTTTTTTAATGACTATTCTTACATCAGTAACAAATATTTGCCAAAACTTTACAGGAAAAAAAATATTTCATGTTTGTATACATATATCATCAATTACAATTTAAGGCCAAAGTGAAATTTATTTATGCATTTAATTCTTTAACTTAAAATAAAGCAATATGTGTACATTGTAGAATAAGTACATAATAGAAGAAAGCCACACTTTACTCCCACGCCATTAAAAATATAAAATAAAAATTAATCAGAATAAATATAACTGAATTTGTTGTTTATTCAGATCGAACTTAAAGACCCACTGGGAAAAACATTAAGCTTTCCAAGCCAAGATTAACAATTTTTTTTCTGGCGTCAATTTTCATGTTATCTCTAACTTGGCCTCAAAAATCTGCACAAAATATTTCCTTTTAGATTAAAAAAAAAAGTAATTATTCGACAATACTACTCTAAATAAAGTAATTAATAAAGTCAACTTTAGTTTAAAAAAACTATATTATGTAATGAAACAAATTTGTCAAAATAATAAACACTCGCTTTCAAGAGGAAACATTACTTACTTTTGATTAAAAGTACTCTATAATCAAAAGATGAGTTCAACAGATGAAAAATTTGGCAAGTAATTAAGTAAGACATGCAACTTTATGGACAGCAGCATGAAGTATATCCTTCTTTCTGAGAAATTATATACTTTTCACCGAAAAAATTCCGGTTAAAATATTACTTAAACGAACATTCAACAAAAAAAAAAGAATAAATGCACGAACATTTCTATTAACTATCAATGACACTTTAACAGGTAACAACAAAAATTGAAACCCATTACTTCGATATTTACAGAAAGCTGTGAATCTTCTTTGTCTCAGTAATTTTTAAAATCATTTTTTACAGAGTAGCATTATAATTTTGCAGAATAGTACGGAAAATATTAAGTTATTCTAACATTTTCCCTGTCAATTTAATATTTTATTTATTTTGCTTTCGATGCGTTCACGGGTACAGTTTTACAAGACTGTGCAATGATTTTTATCTTTATTTACCTTCACGTTGAACAAATGGACTAGGCATAGCGTTCAGAAAAGGGCTTCATAT
>JAPMOQ010056882.1:924050-992175 GCA_026543055.1 Argiope trifasciata | reverse complement strand
GTTAGAGGATTCACTGTCTATACTTCCGCTTATATGCAAACGGGGTTACTCAAAAATGTAACGATTAGATGAATGAAGTTTAGCACGCAGTATCTATGAAAACAAAGCCTTATCCAACTAGTATTGGAATAAAATTCATCAAAAGATTTACTCTCATCGGTATTTTGACTGATTTTGGTTTCAATGGGTCAAAACAAATGTCGTCAAAACGAACAATCGGATTTTTTTATTACATTACGTACGGAACTTAAAAATCTGAGTATTCTTGGTGATCACTATTTTTGTACGAGTTGGGATAATGTTGGGAGAGTAGAGCGTAGAGAAGAGGTAACATTTACAGAGATTATTTGGGAAATTTTAGGAGATACCATTCTCGCTTGTTTTATTGAAATTCCACGACGCAATAGAAACACAACAATGCTCATTATTCTAAGGAATATGATAATTTCATCGTATTTGATTGTCTTAATACTGTTTTTTACTACAAACGGAGTGAAACATTAGGTAATATTGTCAATCATTGAATATTCCAATCTCTTCAAATGTAATAAAAATATATAAATCAAAATTGATTGTTTTGTAAAATATTTTAAAGAAAAATTTTATTTTGCTTTAAACCTTTTTTTTTTATTACATCTACACCATTCGCGACAATGGCTTAGAAAGAATAAACAGCATATAATACAATATCTAAATATTCAACCCACTTATGATATGAAATATATAAAAGGTGCTGTAAAAAACACAATATGTTTCCATACAATCTTCTCCAAAAACTGACATTCATGACTTTTATATACACCTCATCCTTCTTCTTAGCCACTATAGTACTGACCGGTAATTTTTCACTGAATTTTTGCAGGGAAATTCTATTCAAAGTAATAATTCAGAAAATTTGATTTAGGTAGATCTGTGTGTCTATGTAGTGTTCGAAATTTATCTCGATATGAATTTTATATAATATATTGAATCATTTGAAGATCAATGTACATCGTACTTAATTCCCTTTTCTGAAAATATGGTATACATTTTAAAATCAGTACTGTACATACATATTGGTATACATACTGTTTAATATATAAAATAGATTATTTAATAACTAAGAGCGTTGTCTGCGCCTCGAGACAGCAGTCAAATGAGGGATGACAGCAAACAAATATTCGGATTTGATTTAGCTAAGAATTTCTAATATTATTTTTCCTTATTTAAATAGTTTTATTTAAATTCGAATAAAAAGTATAATTACACTCTACGCTTTGCATTCAAGAAAAGGATAATTTTGATAAAAGTATAGGTGCAATATAAAAATGAATAATAATGAAAAGAATTAACACAAATTCTTATAAAATTCTTCATCTCAAAAGAGCAAAATTTCGCTGTGTGGAACGGTTACAACAAATTCAGTATGTTTTAAGAAGGTGTGGAGAAGGCCAGATCTCATATTAAATAAAATTACTTTCAAATTATGTTATTATACATCAACATTAAATTTAGATCAATACTGGCAATTCACTCATCGGTGATTACCAATGAGCAAGTGGTGAAATATTAAATATAATTCATTGTCCACAATATTAAAGCAGCACCTTCTGGAACAGGGAAGATAGCAAAGTCAAAATGAGCAACTAATATGCCATTGTCGAAAATTTCCCTCACTTTTTTGTCTATTATACTTGTAATAATTTTTGTAAACTTATCTTTATTTAATGTAATCTGATAAATTTTTCTACCTTTAATCGGACTGACTAATTAACTCATATGGTATTCGCACAAGATTAACATTCATCTTTTAAATTATTTTTCCATTTATTTGGAAGCGTAAATAATTGATTCCAACAAAAGTAATTTATAAATGCATCCTTGTTTTCAGTAAGAGAAAGAATAAAATATCTTGTAATGCAGTTAAAATCATCATTTATAGCAACAAGTTACAAGGGACGAAATCAGAATGAAGTCTCTCCAATTCGTCTTGCTTTTAGCATTGTTTTCTTTCGCCGTCAGTGCTTTAGAAGACAAATGTCCATCGACTGATATCAAACCTTGCACTTGTAAAACTTACTTCGATGGCGCCTGCATCATAACATGCAGTTTGGCAAGTCAAGCTAGTGTTGAGAAGATTGCAGATATTCCTAATCTGTGCGATGGCCATGTCCACTTTGTTCTCGTTCATACCAAGATAGATGGAATCCCTGCCAAACTGTGGAAAGTCCTGCTCTCTTCCAAGACAGTGGATGTCAGCATCAAACACGCAGGTATAAAAGGCTTAGTTCCACCTGGTACCGAATCCATTCCAGAGGTCTATACATCTGGAGAAGCTGTTATTAAAATTGATCATTCTACAGTGGAACAATGGGACTGGAAACAGTTTGCCAACTTTTATTCAGGTAAGAATGGAACGAATATATTCTAATATCAGTACATGAATGTTTTAATTTATAATTTCATTAACAATTTTCTAATTATTTGAGATGCATTTCATTAACCCTTAAATGTATATTCTGGCCAATTATCTGCATCCAGATTCACTGAATTTTATTCAAAAAATTAAGTATGTCTGTTTCCGAACGTATGTTGATAGTTATAGACAATTTATCATGTGTGAAAGAAAAGATTTTTTTTTTTTTTTAGTTTTAGGGAGTAAGTTGTTGTTTTTAAAATTTTATTTTTCATTTAAATGTGGTGGAGGATGAAGTCCTGTGTGTTGCTTTTTAAAAACACTATTTCTCATTTGTTGTGAGGTAAGTTAACAATATTTGATGCTGCATTTGAAAATTATATTAGACACAAGCTAGATTTTTGGGAAATGTCTACATAAAACTTTTTTTCAAAATAAACAGATATTTTTACCTAGATGTTTTTTTACGTAGCTTATGTCTATTTTCCTATAATAAAGGTTTTATTTTAAATTCAAAACAAATCATGCATTTAAGGGTTTGTATCAGACATTTCTTCAAAGTTTTCAATATGTTTTATGTCGGTGGCCTGGTCTAGGGGTAGTGAGTCTTTCCTATGATCTAGGCGTCCTGGATTCGGGCGCGATTGTTCTTCCTCTGTTCTGTCTGCGAGATGCGTAAATGTGTTCTTCTGTAAAAAAAAGGGGTTGAGCAAATGAAAGAGTGATGCGTGAATGGCAATCTCTTGGTACTAGATGGCGTTACTAAAACAAGAGACGCTCCCTATCAACTTAAATCACTGCCTACGTAGCAGCTGACTTGTCCATGGCAAGTGCCATAAGAAACATCTGAGGGTTTTTTCACAAAGCAATCTAGTAGTTTTAATCATAAAGCTAATGTCTGAAAAACTGCTGTATTTGGAAAAAAAAAATGCATAACTAGTTGCAAGAAAAAGGCATTAAAAGAAGATGAAAATTCCAAGTATAAGTTTAGATAAACCTTTTTTTATAAAAAATTAAATGAAAGATAAAAATTCTGAGAATTCTATGTATTTCACTATCCATAGAAACTTTTCTTCTCTGTGTAAATTTTGGATCTGGTTCATCAAACACATAGCGTCTAAAATCCATACTTGGTTTTCTTCATTTTGCTAAGAAACTCAAAACGCACCATTGTGTCACCACGATGCGTGACTGACTTGAGAATTTCAACGCTTCTTGTCTGTTTTGTCACGGCAATGCAATTTTTTTTTTGAAGTAGAAAGGAATAGAACGAGATTTATTTTATTAGTAAATGATAAATCTAGTTGACAACACTCGCGCTTTTTTTCCAGTATAGTTTTTGTATACCCCTAATGAATGTATAGAGTAAAATATTCATTAAAATAATTTATATAACAAGAAATAAATGTATTGCCTTCTATTTTTGTTATTATACTCCAAAAAATAGCTTGAAATTTGTAGCAAAATGGTTATTATTATATACAAGAATAAACATTTAAATATTATTTCTATATATTTTTGAAATAAATTGTATGCTTTCATCATTTTTTTTCCTTTAAATATTAATTATCAGATAATACTGAAATTCCCACACCATCATATTACATATTTCGTTTCATTCAACATATTACACAAGCGATTTTTTTTTCATACCATGTTTAATTATTACATTTTTGATAAAAAGAATTTCATAGCTCCCTCTAGTATCTTATAAAAGGTTGCACTAGTTCACAATGAGTTAAGAAAAAAAAAGAAAGAGATAGGGTTCCACTTATACATTCTCTAATTTTCGCAACTAAGATCGATTTTTTTTAATACCATGTTTAATTATTACATTGTTGATAAAAAGAATTCCATAGCTCCCTCTAGTATCTGATAAAGTGTTGCACTAGTTCTACAGTGAGTTAGGAAAAGAAAAAGAAAAAGATAGGGTTCCACTTATACATTCTCTAATTTTCGCAACTAAGATTATATATTTATATTTATTATACTAGACAGCATAAAGAGTCTTAAATTATCTTTTGGACCTTAATCGGCTGGAGAATTTAGACATGTGAATTACGGAGGTTTTTAACCTAAAATGTGACAACAGTCGCACTTTGAATAAATTTTTAAGATTACCTAAAGAATCTTAAGTCACATGCATTCCCTTAGGGCAAAGTCTTGTACTCTGAAATTAGCTTATTTTTCCTCATTTTATAAAAGTTTATTTTTTACTTTATTATGCCATGAGAATTTATTTTCTGTCAGAAAAAAAATTAATATTTAAATCTATTAATTCATATTTGAATTCAGATTTCCGTGAATGGAAACATCTAATTGTAGTTCTTTCTGTAAAATTTCCATAATTATGTCTTGCAACCCACTGGTTTTGTATTTAAACATATTTCTTATATATTTCTTCGTCATTTTTTATTTTAAATGCCGAATTACTAAACAAAATTAATTCCAAACTTTAATTATAGAATGTAAACAATAAAAGTAAAGGAGTATCACAGTAGGTCATTCAGGTCGCCAAAAAGTTGATTTACAGAAAACTGAGCTTTACAGCATATCCTAAAATTGTGGAAAGCGTTTTTAATTTCTTTTGCACTCAGACATATACTCCTAATCACTAAAATTCATTAAATAAAATAGAAAATTGTGAAAAAATATTTTATATCCATGGAGGTCTCTAGTAGAAAGTTTTTTTAAAAAATTCACTTTTTATACGTTTTCTATAGAATAAAAGTAACAATTAGTAAAATGTTTCCTCTTACGTTCATCTATAAGCACACAAAATTTCACATTTTCGTCTACAAATTTGCTTAGTTTTGAATTTAGAGAAATTAATCCCTAATATAGATGAAAACATATATTTCAGATATACAAATTTACTCAAGACAGAAAACTGTTATAAGTAAATATGTGTCTAATGGTGCATCAGCCAATCGCTAATCACTGATAATTTTGTTCGATTTCTTTGTTCGACAGTTGAAACTTCGATTTTATTTATATTATTTTATAAAATAAAACTCTTTACTCGCATTTGAACGCTTTCTAAAAGAATAATATATTTTAACAAGAAAGGCTGTTTTGTTATGCTGACAATTTATGCTATGTAAATCATAATACTGTCCCGACCCAACTATAGAATGACATTTCCCAAAATTCTGGCATCTTTTTAAAAAATGCATTTGGCAGATAAAAACTGTAGTTTAAGAAATTACTCTCTAGAAGAGGAATGCGTAGGGTGAGAAGTCGTATACGCGATGAAAAAAACAAGGTTTTCCCTATGTTTTTAAATGATCTTTATGCTTATTTATGAATGACCTTATGACCTTATTTATGAATATTCAGCTTATAACTCCATATTCCAAAACCGATAGCATAAAGAATATTTCATTATAACAGCTGGCATACATGCAATATAAGTTGAGCAATAGCGTCTAGAATAGTACAATTAGGTTCTACCATACGTAAAATAAAAAAAATTCTTTTCTGTCATATATAATTTGAATAGATGAATGTAGCCTCAAATAGGATTTTAAAAAAACATTAATTTTCAGAACTGTCACTTTTAGAGCGGTAAAAGTCCATTCTTCATACAAAAGATACATTGACAATGGCAATTTTTTGTGCATGTATAATGTATTTCTATTTTTAGAAACTCTTAGGTTGACTCTATTTCAAACAATAATGTGTTGAATAATGACTGATATATTTCGCTAGTTTTAATTAGCGTTATGTCTGAATCAAAAGATGAATTGATTTTGTTAATGTAGATCTCAGTTCACAAATATTGCTAAAAAATGCAACTTTGTGTTGGCGTTTAAGATATTTATTTTGAGCAAATTTTTAAGCGTTTTAATTCATACATCATCTGGACGTTTAAAAACAAATTAATGAAAGTTAGTAAATGAGTTTAATTTTTTAATTCTGCTCTTTAAATAATCTTTTTGGTGTGTATATTATATTTGAAAATTACATTAAAACTATCACTCAAACACTGGTTGTAAGTGTAAGTCAATACATTTGCCTTATAATATCTCAGCAAATTTTGCGATTAAAGTATGAAACATTGTGTCTGCATATATGTATAGAAGAAAATATTGCACGACTTGAGAGTTTTTTTACTGTATAGACCATACAAAAATTGAATTTTTCTAACATTTTGTTATTTTTCTTTGCAAGTTCAAAGTATTATCAAACTATTTTTTTTTAACCTTATTTCTTGAAACTATATGTCTAAGTCTATTTTTTAACCTTATTTCATGAAACTATATGTCTATGTCTAAGTGTATTCAAAGTATATGTCTAAGTGCTGTGTTTTAGGCAATAAAGGCTTGATTTTGGAGGGGGGATGGGAAATCCTGTATATAAATGCTCGAGAATAAATGACGTGTCCATGACCGCTAGATAGGTTATCAATGGTTAACTTTCCTCCACTCTCTTTCATTTACAAGAGAATCTCAAAACTCTACGGGAATAGAAATCATAACAAATTCCGCAACTTCAGTTCATCGCACAATGATTCATTTTTTAGTTCATTTCAAAGCTCATGATATTTAGATGCATCACTAATGATCATTTGTCCTCAATCCATGCTTGAGAAAAGTAGCAAAATGAAATTTTGGCAGATACCCTAACTTCAAAAACTGAAGCAATTTTGTCAATTTAATTCTGCCACTTTGCTAGCACACTGATATGCGAATCGGCATCAATCAGAATACTCTATGTGCGTGGTTATCAAAATAATAAACACCTATGAGTAAAACTGAAATTTTGGAATACGTTTCATAGGCATTAAAAATAATTGCATAAACTTTTTTTTTATAAATAGTCATATATATATTGGTAGTATGAGTTAAATTTATTAAGTCCTGAAATTCTTAGATTTTTTTCAAAAGCATAAAATGTCAAACTTCTCAGATTTTCAAAAACGCCAAATAGTGGAGGGGTCCCATCTAACTTGAGCAAGTGTGACCGAAACATCCCAACTATCAGACGTTTCTACAGGTACGGTGTCTGAAGTCATGACAGCATACACCCAATGCTCCAAGACAAATTCAGCAAAGCAAAGTAGTTGGTGGAAAGAGAAGCTCATTGAAAGAGACCGACAAATATTGATGTAATGTCTAAAAATGTCTGTAATGTCTAAAAAGCGAACAAATGCAGCTACAGTGATATCAAAGCTCAATTCCCATCTGGATTCTCCAGTGTCAGTAATTACAGTCAGAAGGCTCTTTCATAAACATGACATTTATGGCAGAGCAGCAATACCCAAGCCACTTGTCACAGATATTAACGGCAAACGTCGTCTACAATGGTGCCATACTCATAAAACCTGTTCGATTGATAAGCGGAAGAAAGTAAAATGGTCTCTCGCATTGCGTTTCACACTTTTTCCTACAACAGGACGGGTACGCATTTGGAGGACACGAGCGTATGATCGTGATAATCTCCTTCCATCTGCCAAGGATGGAGGTGGATATGTTCAGAAATGGGCAGCCCTGTGTAGTGTTCCGCTGGACCAATCGCAACTCTGAAAGGAAGGATTCCTGTGGAAAAGTATGGATACATTTTTTCTTACTAGGTCCATCCCGTGTTGCAAATTTTGTTTCTTGCAAGAGGTGAAATATTCCAGGGTGATAAAGCACTTCGATTGTTTCACGAACACCAGGATGAAGTTAAACATCTGTGTTGACCCATTCAAATACGGAATCAATATCCTCTAACGGCATCTCTCACAGAACGTTCACAGTATTTCCAGGAAGAATGGTACAATATTCCTCTTAGCACTATTCAACGCTTGTATGAATTGATCCCTAGGCGAATCCAAGCTTTATTACATGCTTAATACATTACAAGCTTACATGCTAAATGCGGTCCCACACCAGACTAATAAAGGATTATTTGTAAATATAAGGTTGTCCTTTATTTTGATAACCACCTGTGTATTGTACAAATATAACTTAAAAATACCTTTAACTGCTGGGATAACATGCAGCTCATTAAAGTTGGTAAATATTATTAAATAAATACACTCGAATTGCATTGTAGGTGAAAAATTGGTAGCCTAAAATAACTAATTCAATCATTTACAGTTTTTTTTTTCTTTTGCTACTTACTTTTATGAAATTTGAAAAATTTAGAAAGGTAGCATTGCCTGTTAAAAAGAAGATATTAATCATATTTAAAGAAGTGAATATGAAAACAGAAAACAATTTTCTGTTTGTTATTTTTTTGTTTATTTTTTGCTTCAGTAACATAATAATTATAACATGCGCACATAAAAGTTTTATTTCATTTATATAGAAAAGGAACTCACTCTTGTCATTGACGATACGCCATTATCGGGAATTGGAGAAGACTTTAAATCAATTGCAAAGGGGCAAGTACACAAAGTGACTATCGATAGTACTGGATTAACCGACATCGCTGACCAACAGTTCGCTTATTTTCCCGATATGAGCTCTCTTTCCTTGCAAAACAATAAGCTTACGTCCGTCTCGAGGTCCATATTGCCAAAACCTGCCAAGAGTCTGCAATTTCTCCATCTCAAGTAAGTAACGGCTGCTCTCTTAACTGCAAAGCATCTTGTTATAATTTAGAAAACTGCAACCTTTTTGATACTTTTATGTTTGACAACTTTTTTTTATTCCGCGAATTCGATAAATAGACAAAAATACAGAGGAGAAAAATATCTATTCGCAACAGTTCGGGACTATAAAATGAATTCGAACAATAAAAAAGTTATTATTGGAAAGTTCAAAGTTGAAGGAAGATTTTTTATCATTTAAATTAATACATTCAAATTTCTTTCAATTTATGAGAAATATCAATAGAATTTTCCTTATTGAATCAAACATGGATACTGATTTCATTTTATTGCATAATTCAGTATTTATTGAAGAATAAATGGTTAACATTATTTGTATTACCACATTTAAATAATAAAAAATTGCAATCAAAAAACATTCAAAAGAACTAAAGAAACTGCAGCATCTCGAAATTTCTAAAGTTAGCCACTTTTATGTAATTTTGCCATTAAATATTTCTGTTATTTTTTTTTATTGAATTCATTTTCTTTTTGAATTTTTCTCTGTAAATGTGGCAATACAGAACATGTTAAAAATAAACAAAGATGGGGATTGAAAATCACTTTTCAGTCTCCAGCTTCTAAGCGATTGCTATTGCAAGAAAGCTTTGGTACAAAAGTAGTTTTTCTTAATGAGATGTTGATTGGATTAATTTCGTTTATTTTTCTGTCTTCAATCATAAAAGATTAAGAGGATATGGGAATTTCACCTCCCCCATCCCAATATTTTAGTCTCCTTTGAACTAGATGGTCCATCTATAGATTCATCCAAGATTTTTACTTTCTTAACAGCAATTCCCAGGAAGGTTAAAAACCAATCAAAATTATAATAATTATAATGTTAACATGGGCAAAGCGTTAAATACATATATATTATACTAGACGCCTTTGGCGACCAGCTGGTTCGCCAAGAGTAATGGGGTCTAAAATTTTCAATTAAATACTTATGTGCCTTGCTCTCTTTATAATTTCGCTGCCAGATATACTTAAACTTCGAAAATCACGTAACACTGATTTACTAAATTAATGATATAGATGTTGCAAACGATCATAGAAACCTTTGTCTTGTATTTCTTTTTTAGAAAACATAACATTTAATATTTATTTAATTTCATCCAATCACGTGGTGAATGTTACATTTTTTTTCGATTTAATTTGTAGTCATAGCTAATTTATTTTTTAATTTGAACTTCTGTCAGTATGATTTCAACAGAGCTAATAAAAGCTATTTTTTCCCTTTGCTCGTTCATTATTTATTTTAGAAAATGTCACATATTATATTTCTCTTATTTTATCCAGTCACGTGCTAAAAGTTGCATTTTTTTAGATTTAATTTGCAATGATAGTTGTTCTTTTTAGTTTGAACTTCTGTCAATAGGATGGCAACACGCTGATAAAACCTAATTTTTCCCCCTTGACGTGCTCGTGCAGATTAAATTTTATTGTTTTGTCCGAAATATATTGTTGTAAAACATGGTTAAAATATTTCTTTAAAAATTCGTTAAAAATAGAAGCCTAAATTACACATTAAAACACTGATATCATTAGAAAGCTAATTTTTTAATCTTTAAATTGATGTAAAAATCATGTTTGTGCGATAATATTTTCGGAAGTTATAGCGGAAAATCGTCGAAATTTCGCTTAAATTTTAATTAATTCAAATTCTAATTAAAAATTCGAAAAAAGGGCTCCGAGGTGCACATTCCTGACCTCCAGGGTATACATGTACCAAATTTGGTAGCTGTAGGTCCAACGGTCTGGTCTGTAGAGCGCCAACACACACACACACACACATTGAGCTTTATTATAAGTATAGATTATAAAATTTGCATCCTATATATACTTACTGTTCAATTGCAGATTCGAAAACCCTCCGCGTTTTTGCGCATATGTCAAAATGTGCTTATTTAGTCAAAAAGGAAAGATGTTTCTATTTAACAATACGCCGAACTTACATTATTGCAGAATTAGAGATGTAACAACTGTTCATCTTTCTGTTTACCATCCCTTGCCAAAGTAAAATCATCGGAACTTGCTAGACTTTCATTTTTGAAACGGATAGTACATGCCTTTTTACCGGGATAAGAAAAGATAAGGAAGAGAAAGGGAAAGTTAGTATATTGGATTTTCTCACGTTTGAATAAGGGATTCTTAATCTAACAGAGTGGAAAAGTTTAAGTTTGAAGATTATAAGTATTTGAAGAGCCATATTATTAGCCATCTAATTCTAAAATAATTTAACCAGGGGTGCAATAAAAGTTACAATTCCATTACTTTTTTTTAAAAATTTAAATGAACTTTTTATAATTACACTTATGCACGAGTCATTGAGAAGGGAGTATCTGGTAATAATTTTAGGACAAAATCTTTGTTAGTTTTTTGAAAAATTCAACTTTGTTGAAATGCTGGGTTATTTAACAATATTAATGAATACTTTTTCCATCTAACATGAATTAAGAAAAAATTATGTGGTAAAAATGTTATCCCACAGTTTAAAATGAATTTTGTCTAGTTATTCTGTAGCTAAAATTATATTTGAAAGTAGTTTCCTTTCCCTTTAATTATAATGCTCGAAAATATATTTCTTTATGTCTGAATGTGTAAAGAATATTTTCATTTAACGAAATATCTTAACAGACAGAACATATAAGATAAACTGCATATTCTTTCGAAAACTCAACATATATTGTCTTGGTAAATGTTAAAATGAACAAAGCGTTAAATAAATAATCGAATACAGGAAAATTCTAAGCAAAATTTTTAAGGTTTACATTTATTTACATAGACTATGGATGCAAATTTTCACCTATTTCATTTTTTGTCAAACTTTCTTTATTCTTCAGCCTGATTGCTAACAATTTCACTTATTTTTAAAGTGGAAATGAATTGAAATCATTACCAGGAGATCTGTTTACTGAAATGCCGGTTTTGGAAGTAGTTTACCTCAGAGATAACAAACTAGTAGAGCTGCCACAAGAACTGTTTCAATCTGCTCCAGCATCATTGCAACGTGTCGATCTTGTTCGTAAGTATTTAGATCAACTGCTAGAGTCCAAAAAACAATCATACAAAAAGTTGTGTATTTATGCAGAGAAAATATTAAATAGCCTTTTGATAAGCAAGTAACTTTGGATTTTTGACAATTTAAGACTTTTCGGGTAAAAGAATCGAAGCATCATTTAACCACTTGAGCTGACAAATAATACACAGATGTATATTTCAAAAAAGTCCACTGTAACTCGCAGCGAGGGCACAGAAAGTATTCAATACGTCCTTATAAATAGAAATGGAGAAAAGATTTATATTTTGAATATTAATTTTCTACTTACGACTGCGTTCCTGCAATCTAAGTTCCGGGAAAAACTCTGTGAACGGATCCAGATTATCAACTTCACTTCCATGTCAATTGTCTGCTGACGTATGTAGCACATCTTTGACTTTTCAGGGACAAAGGGATCTCGAACGTGCATAGTTAAAAATGTCAAAGGTTCAAATTTCCTATGTTTGCAGCTTGAAAGGGCACGCTAATTATAATTTCCAATGTTAAAAAGCAAGATTGTTATTGTTTAGATAAACAAGTGAAATAGTCATCGAAGAGCTACTAACAGAAGTATTCACCAAATTGGGAAAACTTCAAGGAACGTATTAAAGTATATTCCAACCATAGAATATTTCGTAATGCGAATCTTAACTCTCACATAATTATTTGGAGCCTTCACAGTCCTGCCCTTAAACAAGGATTAATGCTAAAATTATACATAATCGTGAATATAATTTCTAATCTGCACCTGAACAGGGAACCTTTGCATTGTTTTTGATTCGTACCAGATTCAATATCTGGTATCATATCAGATGCAGACTATAATCAACATTATGTTGCTAGCATTTCCATAGATATCATTTATAGCCAGTCTGAGGAACTGTTTGCGATTCCATGACTTCAAAGATGTAGAGGAATAGTAAAGTTTAATACATTTATTTAAAGTTTGTTTCGTCTAAACCACATATATATAGATACGCAAACAACAGAAACATTTATTTGGGATGTTTAAAGACAATTGTAAATACATTCCGAAGGGGTGGGGAGGGCTGTTTAGTAAATATTTGTAAATTTTGATAGAAACGCTGTTGGTTTTATTACTTTTCTAAAATTTATGTAGGTTATCTATTTTGAAATTGGAACCTTGCTAAAGCAACCTGGTGTAGATGCCTATCCGTAAATTGTTACTTCAAAAATAGCAGATCAATGTGGCAAATTTAGCGGAAAGTGGAGAGGTACTGACATCAAGTGGATAACAAGATTTGGGACTCGCTTTAGAGTAGAGCATTTGATGTTTTCCTGTTGGCAGTAGACATGGAATCAGAGAGGGAGGGGTGACGATTGTTATACTCCAATTAATCCGGTTATATGGATGCTCTCCTTATTTTCCAACAGATCCATCGATGTATTCATATTGCACCGAAGTCTTGGATGGACTAATTTTCCAGACTGGAAGAAATTAAAATCTAAATTAATATTTCGATGCACTAAAAGTTGAGTGTATGTGATAAATTAGGAGAAGATATTTATAACTGAAACACCACCTTTTCATTTTCTGGTAAATAAAGTATAGAAGAAGTATTGTAATCGTCAAAATATTCGAAATAGAGATTTTGACAAATCTCCAAGTAGCAGATCTCCCGAATTTTTTTTAATATTAGCAATTTCAATCGTACGTCCATAGATCCAATTTCATTCGTCCAGCTCAAAGAGTTTTTGAGTTATCTTCACAAACAAACAATCGGATAAACTGATATACTTTCAAAAATGCGTTTTCCGAAATCAAGTGGATCTAAAACTTGCGATTCGTCAAAATCTCGAATTCGAATTTTTTTAATGATGATAATACTTTGTTTATACTTCGTAAATGCGAAAGTAAAAAATTGGGAGGCATGATAATAGTATGATAATGAAATGGCATACTTACTTTGCCTTTCATCTAATTGATATAGGGTACTATTCTGGGGAAAAAATTTCATTAAATTTGATTGAATTAAGAATCGGCATCTTTTGAAACTTTAAGATTTTGCGAATAGTTTCTGGATTATTCCCTTTATGTCTATATATAGTATTATACTTTAAAAAAAATGCATATTTTATTTGTAGATAATCCATGGAATTGCAACTGTCAATTGATGTGGATTTTGAAGAACTCAAAAACCTTCGCGAACATGGGAAACTGTGCCACACCTGATGAACTCAAGAATAAGAAAGTTTCTAAAGTTCTGCAACAACTGGATTGTTAGACGACAAAAAGGAATAAACATAATAAAGTATTTGTAAAATATCATATTGTAATTAATATCAGCGTTTGAGAAAAAAAATGTAGAGGTTAATGAGATTGTATATGTAAAGCAAAATGTTGCATAATTTGCAATTAAAGCATATGCATTTTGAAATGCCTTAATAAATATCTGCTAAATGAACTGTAATTTAAACAATTTTTTGAGTTTTTAATTATTTAAGATAGACACTTTATAATGGACAGAATAAATTGAAACTTTTTGTGATAAATTGAATTTTAAGAAAACTACAAATTTTATTAATCATATGAAAATAATATTATTAATTTTGATACACTTGTAACAGCTTCGTTGTGGCAAGTTGGCGGCTGATTTTAAATTTTAAAAGACAAGTGCATTTACCGAGAGGGAAGAAAGTAAGAAGCTTACAAGTTTCTACTTACACTCTACTTTTTAGTAGAGTGTCCTCCGGAGAAATAACAGCTATAATAAATACGATCAACTTAAACTAAGCTTATTTTTCACTGAGAATTATTGATCCTAGATCTCGCCAGCTTTAATTTGTGGGGATTACCTGAATTATTAAAATAAATTACCAAATATCACGTTAGCTCAGAGCGAACGTAAACAAATCAATACATCAATCTAATACCTCTAATATCCTTTAATTCTTCCAGCAATCAATCGAAATCAGGTTATGCATGTTGAGCCCTTGACTTAGTGATAAATTGACGGTTCCCGCAAAATTCTGTAAATTGAAACTATGGATTCTGAATCCACAGAAATTGAATTTCGAAAATAATTTGTTTTATATTTTGGGAAATATCGCGAAATAAAACCTTTCAAGTTTAAGAATTGTTCTGATTTGTCATTTTGCTGGCAGATCTAACCAATCAGAAAGCTGTACGTTTACTGAGGTCGTATAAATTAATATACTTCTTCCATTTGATGTGACAGAATGGGATTCATCAAAGATCATTGATTTTCACTAAATAAATGCAAGCAATATGGTGAGCGATTGTTGCCAGCAGAACATGACTAGACCACTTTATTTATTTCTATCTTCTAACTATTTAATTATAATAGCCGACGTCCTGGCTTAAAAATATCGAGGCTTCCCCGTAATCTGGTGGTCCCAGGAAAAGTCGATTCCTCGTTTGGGAATGGTTGTTCTTCCCTTGTGTACTATCTGTGAGATGTGTGGATAAGCCCTCCTGTAAAAAGAGGCCGTGCAAGCGAATGTGTGTGTGTTTCATCTTCACTTGAGCTATAAGTCAGACTTCTGCCTTCGGGTGCTCAGGAGTCTTTACCCACAGAAGCTACTGCACCCTTTTCCATGGTAACACCGAACTAATCAACTAACCTCCTGTAATTTGCAATAAAATTAACTGCATGCTAATTGTCCCTTTATGAGTAAGTCATGACTACCTCAACCTTCACATCCTATACGATTATTTTTCAATGGAAAATTCAGTAGTAATTCAAAAAAAAATTATCTGTTTTTTCCTTGGTACATAATTGGCAATTGTTCCAAAGATTTATTTATTTACTTTCATAAAATATTTATTTTCACTCCAGCAGATCATCTTATATTCTTATAGCTGGGATAGAAGATCAAGTTTCTTAAGCTATAAAATTAATTTCCCTTCTTCGCCCATCTATTTTTTTTTTCATGCAAAGGTTGCTATGAAAATTTATTTACAAACTTTAAGTGTAAGTCAGAAAACAGAAATTAAATACTTTTGCTGTAAGATATGGGAAAAGGTACACATATAATCTGGTTACAGGGCTTAGGAATTCACTTTTTTAAAAAAAATAGAAGACAGCATCGCACTTTCGTGTTTTCAACAGGCAGCAAAATTTGAAAGTTTTTAAGTTTAGTACAAATATTTACGGTTAATTGTTTAATTTAATTTGTTGCGATTTTTTTTAAATGAGTACTTTTATGAATTTTTCAGTTATTAGTTTCGGGTCTAAAGTTTAGGTTACATCTTCTGCAAAACCAAAATCTCAAACACGTTCAATTACTTTGATCAAAACGTTTAGTTCTTCTGTATGATAATAAATAACGTAACGAGGCTTGATTTAATAACAATAAAACAAGGAAAAAATCATAATGGCATCATTTTGTGATATTAAATAACAAATAAGAATAATTCTTTTTGCGGGAGAAAGACTGTAATAAGAATTCTAGATCAATCATCATCTAGATCATCAAAGTTGGCGCTGTATGATCAGAAGTGGTTTTAGCGCTATTAAACTCCATCAACTTCAACTTCTAGATCATCAAAAACAATTTAAACATTTGTTTATTTGACAGCAAAAAGTTAATTAGTACAAATAAAAATGTATTTCACACAGAAATGAACCTTTAAAAAATTTTAATTCAGATCCAAATTATAAATTGGGTTAAATAATCAACTGCCTAAGAGTTCTAAGTTTTGAATAGATAAACGCCCAAAGTTTTTTTTCCCGATATTTTTAGGATAAATAAATTTAGCGCATTTCTTCGTTCTACATAGGTCATGCACTTCTACAAATAGAAAAAAAAAGTATTTTTTTAATCTTATAAAATTATTCTTGGAATTTCTTTTTATGATTTTAAATTTGACTACATATCTGTGAGATCCATTTTTTTTTTTGTTAGTTGACTAACTCAAAAATCAACAGTTCTGACAAACTTTGCATTAGAAGTTCAAATTGTCTTTATATCTATACTTAAAATAAAGTTCAATGCGTGTGTGTTGGTGCTCTACTGGCTACAGCTACCGGTACATGAAAACCTTGGAAGTCAGAAATGTGCACCTGAGTTCCTTCTTTAAAAAAAAAAAATTAATTTTAATTATCAATTAAAAAATAACTTTCCAGCCAAAAAATCTTTTCATTTCTTCATCGCTAAATGAATAAGGCTTCAGTTTTTTTTCCTTCGCTTATGTGCTTAGGCATAATATGATTTCGACCGATTATTTCAAAGGATTCTGTTTGTTTTCTTAGGGTTTTATGCATTTAAAATCAAGTATTGTTAATTAATCAATATTTCATATTCATTCTGAACTACCTTTGAATTAAAATAAAAAAGAATGAAGGAAATTAAAAATTTATAACCTACCTAGCGTTACTTCACCTGGCATAGAAATTCACGCATGCGCATTGTGTTTTGATTCTTGACAGCTGTTTTTAACGTACACAAACTTGATTTAAATTATTTTTAGGTTAGTTGTGTGCTTTCGTTATTAAATTATATTTATGCCAGTTATATATATATATATATATATATATATATATATATATATATATATATATATATATGCTTATAATTTTAAGTACATCGTTTCTTTGAGTCAATAGCTTTTTAAACCTGTTTCCAATCGATTATTTTAAATGATTCTGTTTATTTTCTTAGTGTTTGAGGCATTTAAAATTAATAATTGTTAATTAATTGATCTGCTCATGATTAATATGAGAAAATTTTGTTGAAAAATTCTTGAGACACTACATAAATTAAGAAAGGTATTCTTTACTACCCATAAGGTTTAAATGCCCAGTGGCTCTGTTTTCAGTTATCATATAAAAATTGCTTTGTTTCAGTAAAAAGTTTATAATATTAATTGCTCTTTAATCATTTCCACTATAATTTAAAGCATAAATTTTAAGAGAGCTAACAGAAAAGTGGAGAAATACACATTAGGTTAGGGCTGGCTTCCTTTATAATATTATGAGTGAATTATATGACTGTCGAAATGTGAAGTTTAAAAATATTTTGAAGAAAAAGCTATTAAAGTAGGAGTTACATAAAATATTTAATTATTGAAATTTTAATGAGCATTAAGACAGGGGAACCGGCTGGTCTTCAGAGGCGGCTAGAGTTTCATATTTTTTGAATACTTTTTTAAAAATTAATTTAAATTTAAGTTTACCACTGCTTATAAGCTTAATATTGTTTCTTAAGAGAATAAGAAAATTATGACTAATTTTTTGGAGAGATCAGAGAATACAAAGAGCTTACAGATACTATAACAAACACGAATATAATGTTAACGAAATAAATCACATATTCTGAAAGCAGGCGATTTTTTTCTTCGGATTAATTATTTCAAATTTTCTAATACTTGTTTCACAGATGAATTAAAAAAAATTCTTCGAACAATTCTGATTTATACAAAATGTAGAATTATTAATGTATGTAACGAAATGAAATTAATATAGGCATGTTTATAAACATGATATTCCTATTCTAACTAAAACTTAAGTTGAAACAATTTATATGATTCTTAGTACTTACAATATTATTTCATTGTTATATATTTACATTTATTATTTCATATAAAAGTACTTTTAAATGTTTTTTTTTCCAATTGCAGTTATTTGGATTCAATATAGTTTTTAATGAAGTGATTTTTTTAATTCATATTTAATTTTTGATATACGATCGCCTATAATCATGTTGTCGTAACTGGAGTTAGGGTAAGTTCAGCTTTTTTTATGTCATACTACTATAAACACTACTTATTATAATAGTACATATATTATAGAAGTACTGTATAATACCATTATAATTACTTCTTTTATATGCTATAGAATAATGTTTAGTAATAAATACGTGATAGCTAATGTAATAATTTATTTTTATGAAAAATAATAAATTCAAATATGTTCAGTTTAATGAATTATTTCATCAAGAGCTATGCTGTGTTGATTTGTATAAAAATAATAACAAACACTAAGTTGAAATTGGATTTTTTTTTATTGAAAATGATTATTTACACATTTATAAAACAAAAGGGACTAGATAGAAAACGTCGTCTTCCTTAGTCAAAAATAATGAAAATATAATACAAAAAATGAACAAATGGGGCAACATTTGAAAATTATTTACATTCAAAAGAAATGAAATTTCCATTTGGTAACTTTTAACACAATTGTTTCCAAATCAAATCTTTCTACAGAAGAATACACCAATTTTTTGCTATTAAAATGAAAACCACTTTTTGAAGCGGATATAAGGCAAGATATCATTTTCAAAAATAAAAATGAGTGTACAGAGAAAAAAAAATAGTAAATTAGAATTATACATGTGGTTAGTTTTGCATTAATTAGAATGTTAACAGCGTGTTATCAGAACTATTAAAGAAAAAAGAAATTTTAAATGTAGAAAGTTAGTGATAGAGTATTATAAGAAAGCTGTATTAGCATTAACATGAAAATTACATCGTGCAAAATCAAGGCTGATCAATGAGAAAAGAGATTCTCTTCACTTCAGTTCTTGAAGTGTTTGACAACCTTTTTGTTAGTACTACCTGCAACACCTCTCAGATAGACTTGAAATAGCATCAGGTCTAGCGAGGGAACCATTTCCCTTGATCGAAATAACAGAAAAGAAACAGTCGCATTTTGTTTATTTATTGCAAAAGCATTCACGAAAAATCCAAAAAGCAAATGAATTTGGAAAGGCTGAGAAAAGAACAAAATCGTGGTTTTTTTTAAATTATTTCTCAGTACATGGGTTTTTTTTTTTTGCTAGGCAATTTTGATTGATTTTTAACAAATTCAGTCAATTCCTTTAAGTCCATCTCCTTTTTTTTTTTTTTTTCAAATCAAAACAAGCGCAATGACAATATGAAATCAACACATTTTATCTTTTCCAAATCAAAATAATTATTTTAACTCTTATTTAAATAAAAGAATTTCATCAAACGATTTTATTATTATTTTATAATCAAAGATTGTATTTCAACTGTTTTCAATACAAAAAGTGCAATAAAAAATAACCGAGATGCGTAATGTCTTTTGTAATATCGTTTTAATATAATCGTGATCAACTGAATAATCGGAAGACTGTTAAAATGAAAAGTTAAAATATGGCATTTCATTAAATGAAAATGTTTGTCCACAACTGTAATGAAATGAATATTCATAAATGAAAAATGTCAAGATTTTTTTTTATCTGTACAAGACGTTTGTTATGTAGCTATTTTCCAGAGGATCTTTCGAATTTCTCCTTCTGAAAGGATTCCAACTGTTTCGTTTTTCACTATCCTTTCCGTTGAGACTTCCAACCTGAAAGACAAATAGTTCGTGAATTTTTATTAATAATTACTACAAGAACGAGAATAGAAAGAAATATTTATCAAAGAAGTATTTTATTTAGCAGAATAAAGTATTTATTGTGCTTTTCTTGATAAATATTCAATTTAAATAGAGTTCAATTATTGAAATGATGTTCGGTCGACGGCAAATAATTGTCTCGAAGGGACAATAACATGCTGCTGTATTCCATTTTTTTTAAATAGCGCAGGAGCTTGTAGAATTTGATGTTTTTTTTTTGGCGTTAAAAATTATCAGAGATTGATTCCGACATTTTTTTTCTTTGTTCTTTCTAATTCGAGGTTGTGTGTTTTTAATTTTATTTGTAATTTTTTATAGTTTTCCAAATTTAGTTATGTTGATCTTTTTATTTTACCATGTTTATTTGGGTAAAAATTCGTCATTTTAATACATATGTAGGGAAAAAGAAAAAATCAGGGATGCCAAAACAGTAATTTATAGTCAAATATGGAATGCTTGAATCTACTTCATGAAATTGTGGCAAATATAAATCAATTTCTTTCTACGCATGCACTGCCTTGTAACCAACCAACTGTAGGCCTGGAATAAAAACGGAATAATACCCCTCTTCCTAAGGTATTATTTTTTTTAAGTGGTTGAAATCAGAAGAATAGGAATTCATATATAATCAAAATTTATATTCTAAGCGAAAGCATAAAAATTCCATTGTGCTAAGTGTTCTAGCACACTCTAAATTCATTCTAAATTATTTATTTGGAGAATGTGTTATTTAATTTATTTGTCAGAAGCGTAAAGTTTTATCAGATTAATTTGATCATATATTAGTTAAATTTACAAAGAGAATTACTGTAGAATTACCATAGAGAAAATAATAATAAAAAAATTTAAGAAAGATAAAAAATATTTTTAATTAAATTTTAAAATCATATTGAAAATCCAGAAAACAAAGCTTCGGACCTTTTTCTACGCCTAAATTTTAAAACCACTTCTAACAGCTAACGTCAGAATTAGCAATAAAAGCTACATTTAAAATAAAAATTGTTCAATTCTGCGCATATTATAAGATCAATTGAAAAAATAACAATTTAATGGCTAATAATTACAGTGATATGTCAGATTCGTTTTCTTTAAAACTATCAGACGACTTTATGAAAAAACAAAGTTTCAAAATTCGATTAAATGCACAAACATTTGGATAAAAGGCATCTTCCTTAAAAATTCATAGATTTATTATTCTTTTAAGAAGAATATTTAGCATAAAAATCGTACAGCTCGTTGCAAGCTGCTATTATAAATGGAAAACATTTGGCATTAGGAAACATCATAAAATGTCAAATGTGCAATGTTTTCTGCAAATTAAGTACATTAAGGAACAAAAGAGAAGGTAAAAGTTTTAAACCTTGAAAATAAATTCATTGCTGAAAATCCAATCTGGAAAAATACAAAAATTATCAGTTTAAACTTTTCTAAGAAATGTCCATGAATTAAATAATTTAAATTAAGAATGAGAAAAAGTGGCTAGGAAATAAATTAAGAATGAGAAAATCTGGCTAGGAAATCAACTTATTTGGTCATTTCAATGACGAACATAAAAGAACGAATTGCACGTAAAAGAACAATGATTTGTATAAAAATGAAAGAATATACTGAAACAATTAAAAGATTGGACGAAAGTAAACATGATAATATGATGATAAAGGAATATTTGAATTCGTCCAGAATTACTAAGTCGAAATTCATCCTCTTTGCATTGATTAACGTATATCCAAAGCAGTCAGTAGTTGATAATATCGAATTCTCAATTCAGAATTACTCACCCAAAAAACTATTTTATGAGGCAACGATTCAAACTATTATTATAAACCAGCAACTGTCATGCAAAACAGTCCCACTAAACTAAAAAGCATCTCAAAACACGGAATTCTATTTACCGGACTGGGATTTCGACTTGAGGATGAGCTGAAACCGGAACTACTCGAAGATGTGGATTTGGAACACATGGACATCCCAGCTGCTCCTCTGGAATGCAGATACTTCCAATTCATGGGTGTTACCACTTTTAGAGAGATGGAATTCCCGGCCGATTTTATTAGCTCCGCCATTTCTGCATGAGTCGTCCATTTGGTGTCTTTGTCATTCACCGCTGTAATGTAGTCACCTTCTTTCAACCCACAGCCCTACAAGAGACAAAAGATCTTTTATTAACAGCAATGAAAGGTGGATGCTGTTTAATTTTGAATGCAAAAAATATGCATGTTTTTTTATGTTAAAAGTGCACTGAATTATTTAGTTTTTTTTATGAATTGCATAGATGTTAAGCTTCTATCTTAATGGCACAACTTTTTTTTTTAGTTATGTCTATAAATATTTATCTGTGTTTTTTTTTTTTGTTTTTTTTTTTAAATATGAAATTCTGATTTTAAAAGCAAATGTGAAGAATGGGAGCATGTTGGAGAATTCAAAGTTTATATATAAAATAGATATACAAGATACACAAGATATACAAGACATATACAAAGGATATACAAGATCGGAATAAACTTTGTAGGGCTTCATAGATTATGCAAGACTATATTTTTTCTCCTTATTTTCAATTTTTTTTTTCATTTTTATAGATTTTAATTTAATCTGTATATGAAGAGATCTTGAGAAATCAAATGTTATGACAAATTTAAGTAATAAAACTTTTAATCCAAGTTACATCCAAAATAGTTGATTTTAATGTCTTATGCATAAACGAATTAGAGGACAATTTTAAACAAGAACACAAACACAGCTCTGAAATTATTTAAATATTCCAACCCAAAGTATGACAAAACTACTGAGTTATGAGTCAATGGTATTGATCAACAGCCAAAAAATTTATATCACATTCCAGGCGAATTTGTAGATGTAAAAATACCCTACGAATAATGATGTGAAATGTAAACTATAAATAATTTCTAATGCATGGTCCATATCAATAAAAATTATTTTTTTTAAAAATTAGCTTGCCATGGAAAAAATGCAAAAATCTTGCCATTCTTTGCTGTTTTGGTAATTTGGCCCAATAGATATTAAAAGGCTTAATATACTTGCTATATTTTATTTATAAATCTTTGTTAAGTGAGAAAAAAATCTTTGTTTTCACTATTATAATAATGAATGAAACATTAGATTTGAATTAATAAACGCTCAAGAGCAAAAACATTCTTAAAAAATTATTCTAAATATATTTTATAATCATAGGTATACAAACAAAAAACAAAAGAGATTTAGAAGGCTTAAAAAAGCTGCGGAGAAAAATAAATATGGTTTTAAAATGGTTTAAGGATCATGATACGCAAATTTCGATAAGCAAATTGTTCATTAAGAAACAGAGTTTTGAAAAACTGAGACACATCTGAAAATAAATAATTCAAATAATGTAATAATAAATTTTTTATTGTTAATTACTCTTTCCCATTTTGAAGCCTGTTTGATACTTTGATTAAATGATTTGATTTACTTATTTTGAAGCCTGTTTGATACGAGTGAACTAATCACGCATATTTACTGAAAAGGCATTTTTTGAAAGATTTATAAATGAAAATTTCAGAAATATAATCAAAATAACACAACACAAATATAAGTTATGGAATGTAGTATTAGGATGTGTTTTCTTACCTCAGCTATTCCTCCAATCTCCACTCTTGTTACTACGACAGGGCAATCGTCTTTCACACTAAAACCAAAAGTGGCGTCGTCAGAAGCCTTTTTCAGTTCTACGATGCGAGCAGCAGTCCAGTGGCGTTTGGCAGAGAAAAACTTCAAGGGACCCTAGAGAAACAATCATTTATAAAGTCTGCTGCTAATTTTCTTCGAATTCGGAAAAATAATAGAGGTTTTACTGATGTCAAGAAAAATTGGGAAAGCTTATCGGTAAAAATTAATGAATTTACCAGAGAAAAATTTGAAGACATTCCAATGATAAAATAAGTAATTATATACTTTATATCTGCCTATCGAACTAATGAAACAAAAATTAAGTTTCTAATAAAAATTTCGAAAGAATAGAGAGAAAAAATTATTAAGAGAATGATAAGTTCTGTTTCTATAAACAGATATATCTTTACTGTTAATAAAGGAGCATACGTATATGTGTAGACGCTCTAGGATGTTAAATTTACCGAAATTGTCAAATATATTTTAAAAGCTGGATATGTGCCCCTCAAAATTAAAATTCCCTTTTTTAAAATTTTAATTAATTAAAAATTAACTGATATTTTTGTATTTTCCTTGATAAATCATCGAAATATTATTGAGCAAAACTAATTTTTATACGATTGAAAAAAATTAATGACCTTTTTCATGATACCAATTTAGTTGCTGTCCATATTTCCCGCAAACTGTTGCTTCTGTAAATATATGTAGCCCGATTCTCAATTTTAGGCAATAATTCAAATTGTTTTTCGTTTATCATCAAATATTTAACCGTGTGATTTACTTCCACTGTTGAAAGTTAAGGCAGAAAAATTCTGCTTAGTATAACTCACATAACAGCCAGCATAAAAGACCGCGAGAAATGTGAAAAAGATTACCCAGTCTCTTAAATTTTTAACGAAATTTTGGTGTTAAAGAAACTTTACTCCATTTAGAATGTTGATGCTTGTAGTAAAAAAAAAATAGGTGCAGGTCTATTAAAATATCACGGATTTAATACCTAAAATAATATAAAATTTAAAAGTATTTTGTCAAGGAAATTGTCAACATCAAAATATAATTAAGAGATTTAATTGAAATTAAATATCAGTATTCCAGGCTCGTCATCAAACACAGTTAGTTTTTCAATAAAACAACACCAAGGTATTTATTGTATAATTACAGTGATAGTTTCTTTCAACAACATCTTACAATAACTTTAAGCCAATTTTGCCAGAAAGTACTACACAATGATTATTACGCTTGTTTCGAATAAAATCAGAGTAGTTGTTTTAGGCAACACATTGCGTGTATATCTTACTGGTATATTATTATGAAATAAGTGGTTCATCATTGGTATCTAAATTACCATCATTGTTATAATCTAGTAAGTGGTTGTGACTTCTTTAAAAATGTGTAGGTGATTACTTTCACAATCGTTTCTCCTCATCGTCAGAATATCATTTGACACAATTATTTATGTTTGAATAGTGACATGGCAAGAGAATAGGCAGGGTAAAAATCACAGAAGCTAGTCTTGCAGGGAAAGGAGTGACACAAATTACGATTTAATTTCTTCACGGAAGGACAAAGATGAAATGTCAGGAATCAATTCAATTTCAAATTCAAATATCAGAAAGGAAACGAAAAAACATTTTACCATAGGCAACTACCATTATTATATAACTTTGGCTTGCACATGTACTTTGGGGATCACTGAAGTCTACTGTTACGTAATCAAGAAAAGTTTTTAAACAAGCCTACAAGTAATAGTCCAAATTAGTTCGGACGAACAAGGTTAATTAATGAATAAATAAACGATGAAAAAACTTACTAGAGCTTTAAATAAGTCCGTTGCTTTATATTGACTTAAATCTGGATCAGTCAACTTCAGCTGAAACTTTGTAGACGCTATAAAAAAAATTTAGTTAAAAATAGTAATCAAACATGAAGAAAATATAGAGAGTATGATGCTTAAAAAATATTACATTATATATATGTATATATTTATATAAACACCTCGAATGGGTGAAGGTTCAAACATCTCTTGGAATTGGTCCACATCCTCTTTGACCTTGGACAAAAGATTCAGGGATTTCTCATTGGCTTTCTGCAAGAGATCATGGAGGCTGTCAATGAGTTGCAGTTGTCGGCACATTCGATACGTCCGTAGAGCTTCTTCAAGGGTACCAACAGCCTGATGTATGTGGGAACGACCTAACCATAAAAAATGCGAACATTATAACTAACGTTTATTTCTCATAAAAGAAAATTATAGCTAGTCAGTTTAATACTCTTCAGAAACAATCATGAAATAAATTTAAAAATAACTAAAAAAATTTAGAATTTTATAAATAAATTTAGACATAAATATTAAATTTTTTTAAAAAATCAATATTTTGTGCCTAAAAATAATCAATGGCGGGTTTAGCATTCGGGAGGCTAGGCCGCTAGATTCAGGGAGAGATGTAAGAAGGTTCATTGAAAAAAATGTTTCATGCTTAAAATTCAAGTAAATAAATTCATAAAAAACGAAATTTTAAAAATATATATATTACGATAATATTCGTATTATCATAATTTTTGGAATTCTTCCATGTTTATAATGCTAGTTTCGTTATTACAGAATTTTTAAACACCAAGAGTGTGAGCAAATATAATTTTATACAAACATGAATACCACACAATTATATATCTTAATAAATTATAAATAAATGAAAAGTATATAAATTTCGCAAAATTATCAAATAAAACATGAACTCAAAATAAAGCAGGAATATATTGATTAAGTTCCAAATGTGAAGTTAAAATGACTAATTTATTGTTTCAAATGCCTCATTAATACACAGTCTATTAAAAAAATCTGCAGCATTAGTTAAATTATTAGCTAAAATATTATTCCATATAAATAACTACAGATAAAAAAATGGTTTTCTATATAATTTATTGTAAACGTAGCTATTCCACCTTAGTAAGAGGAAAATGTTAGCTTGTTAAATGTTTACTTAGAGGAAAATGTTAAGTTTCTAATATAAATAAGAAATATAGAGAAAAAAAATAATTTTCAAAAATTGCAAACCTAATCTTAATCTTTCATTGGCAGTTTGTGGGATAAACTTTGCTTCCCTTTTATCATTGGATTTTACATCTACATATAAGTGTTCAAGTTTTTCTTGTACGGTAGAATTTAATTCATCTGCAAGAAAAAAATTAATCATTCGAATGGAAACTACAAAAATTACTAATACAACTAAAGGAAAAACATTCAAATAATTTTTTTTGCATTATAATACGATAACAATAAATTTATAATTAAAAAAAATGGGGGAAAATTAATCAGTAAAGTACCATTTATACATCTTGAAAGAGACTGACGCAGAACGGTGTATAAATGAAAAGACATATAATCCATAGTTTGATTATTATAAGCTTCATGCTTACGAGTGCAAATTTAATTAAAAAAATAATTTAAGATAGTACTATTTTGTTAAAAAATCAAATCTTGCATATCTTGAATACAAATTGCATATTTCTTATTGTGTGGCAGAATATAGTGTATTGTAAAAAAATCTTTAACTGCCGACATACGTGTCAATTGCTTATGGTTATTAAGTACAGAATTATGGATCGAATTAACTTCACGAAATGTTTTTCTGCTTTTGGTATACAAAATAATTTCGAATTTTTTTATAAGAATTCATTACGTCTTTAAAGACGAAATAATTTCTCGACATTTCTCCTTTCAGACTAGCTCCGTAAAAATGTCACAATGAACTAATGCAGTGATTCTCAACCTGTGGGGCGCGCCCCCCTAGGGAGGCGCGAGCACACTATTGGGGGGCGCGATCATATCCAAGAGAAAATGTTACTTAAAAAATGATTAAGTGACTGAAAGGAAAGAACACACACACACATACAAAACAAAATACATTTCGATATATTTAATAATTAACTTGTTAAATTAAAACAACTTACTAAATTAAAAACAAATTTAATAATTATTAGTAACTTCCTTGGGCCTGTCTTGCAGAGAAAAGTTTTTCGAAGGAGGGTTTAATATTAGAAATAGACACTCTCAATTGTTTTTCTATATTTAGCTGAGATCTATATTTTGTTTTCAAAGAAGCCACCGCAGAAAATCCAGTTTCACAAAAGTTAGATGTTGAAAATGGTAGTAGAATGCGAAATGCCCTTGTTTTTAGTGCAAAAAACTCATCATCCACTCCTGCCCAAAATTCAAAGGGTGATTTGTTACTAAACTGTCTTTTGGTTTATCCGCTTGCCGCGAAGTCTATGAAGGTTTCTTCCTCTTTAATTGAGAGTCCTTCGGGAGTATTTTGAAATGGATCCCTCACCCACTTGTAACTTGATATCAGTTTGTCGTCAGCAAGAAAGTACTTTTTTAAAACTCTTTGCTAGCATTGATAAATGATTTTCAATGGTTACAAAATCAACTTTTACATGTTGTTCATCAGCTTTGTAAGTTTTAATACAATCATTCAAATTTGCGAACATTGTTAAGTTTTCTTGCTTTAAATTTCTGCTCCACAATTCCAATTTCCTACAAAAAGCATTAACTTTATCACTCGTATCCAATATATGTGTATTTGCTTCTTGCAGTTGAAGATTCAAGTTATTTAATTTCTCGAATATGTCGACCATGTAGCTCAATTTCATCACAAATAAATTATCGCGAAAATTCTCTGCTTCCGGTTTGATTTCCTCTTCTAGGAAAACGGCGATTTCTTCTCTTAATTCATAAACAAAGTTGCAAAAATTTTCCTCAGGATAATCATCTTGCCTCACAATAAAATAGTAACACTGAATGTACTGCACCCTTGTCTTTACAAAGTGCGGAAAATATTCTTGATTTCAGAGGTCTCATTTTTATTTAATTTACTACGGTTACAACCATAGTTAACACAGTATTCAAACCAGGACTCATTTCTTTGGAAGCCAAAGTTTCTCTGTGGATCATGCAATATGTCCAGACGCACTGTGGCGATTTTTGTTTCACAAGTGCTTTAATACTTTGGAATCTTCCGGACATAGAACGAACACCATCGGTGCATATTCCGAAGCAATTTTTCCATTCTATGTTTGCCTCGTTCATAAAATCATTTAAGATAGCAAATAATGTGAGTGCTGTTGCTTTGAGTTCTATTGGTTTGCAGAAAAGTAATTCTTCAACTACTGACAAAGCATCACAAAATCTAACATAGGCAATGAAATGAGCATCTTTATTACTATCTGTTGCCTCATCAAGTTGTATTGAAAACAATTTGTCACGTAGCTTCGACAAAAGCTGACACTCTACATTTTCAGCTATATCATCAATTCGACGGGCAACAGTATCATTTGAAAGAGGTATAGACTGCAATTGTTTTGCAAAATTATCTCGAAACATAATTTCTACAATCTCAATTGCGGCTGGCAAAATAAGCTCTTCACTAATGATGTGAGGCTTTTTACATCTGGCTATTTTATAAGAAACTTTGTACGAGGCAATTAAAGCTTTTTCATTCACAGACAAAGTTTTTTTAAACAAGGATTTTTGCATTTCATATGATTTTAATTTTAATTCGAAGAATTCTTAGGATTTGTTTACGTACTCACTATGAAGCGTTTCCAAATGTTGTTTAAGTTTATTAGGTTTCATGCTGTCTGCCGCCAACATTTTTGAGCAAATGATACACAGGGGCCTTTCTTCATTTACTTCAGTACTAGTGAACCCAAAATTTAAGTATTCTTGCGAATATTTTCTTGATTTTATTTTCGAAACCACGCTCTTCTGTGTACTTGTTGATGCTTGTCTATCGTCTAATGCTCGCTTACTCCCTCTTAAAAAATTATCCATGATTCTGCATAAGTCTGTTGCCGTGAATATTTAATACGGTGAATTGCAATTACACGAAAATATATATAACATACACATTCAGAACAGATTCAATAGTGATAGAAGGATCGACTCGAATGAGATTGACTGGAATTGAAATTGGCGTCATAGAACTTTCTCCTTCTTCCTATGAGAAAACATTTGTTCACATCTGCGCATGCTCGTAACTTAACTTTTAAGCTGACCCCAGACAAATTCCAGACAAATCGAAACTTCTCGAGAAACTGTGAGAATGCTCGACATGGCGGGACGCAAGAGCAATAAAAAGGCATAGGATTCTTGTTTTTTTTAATGCTGAGAATCGGTGTTGCAAAATGTCAATAAATTTCCTTATTCTTGGTAATTTGTAAAGCTTAAAATTAAGGTTGTAGCGTAGGTTTATCTCCAAAATACTCAAAATACATTATTATTGTATACATTTTATTGTATGTGGTGGGGAGGGGGGGGGGCGCGATGAAAATTATGATTGAAAATTGGGCCGTGAATACTAAAAGGTTGAGAAACACTGAACTAATGTATTAGTTAATTGACGGAATGGTGACATTCCTATTTGCGCATGCACAGTTTTGGCATCAACATTTTTGAAAAAAAGGTTCCGCAGTTCATTGCATGAGGATTCCTCCACATCAGCACAAACAGCAGGTGTCCGTCTTCGGGGAAAAACGAAGTACGCTTCACAAATTTACCGCAGAAAGAAAGCAGAATCTCCCAAGATGCACCCTCTTCTGATGATGTCAAATTTTGAGATGTTAAAGGGAGGGGATAAACACTAAGGACTTGCGTCGCTGTAGGAAAGTTCACAATGTGACCAACAGCGCTACGATTTCGATTGTACAGCTCATACGACAGAATAGTCTGATAACCAAATATGAAAATGCTGTTCAACTGCTGATAAGCAATGAAACTGTGCATTACATTATCCACAAAAAGTGTGCTTGTAACGAAGTTTACAAGCTGTAGGTGCCTAACCACTTTGATCTGTCAGCACACAAGGATTATCTACACTGAAGTCATCTCTTTCCCTCCTAGATGCAGGAATGTTTTAATATTAATGGCGATTGAGCATAGTTGTACTGTTCTATATGAATTGTAATTATAATATTGTTATTACAATTTCTTTACTAACTATAGTCTTTGTTTCAATTTGGACACAGCTTATACTTTCTTATAATAAAACTAAAACATCTTTCCTACCTTTATGAGTTATTAAACCGAGAGCAACATAATAATGTGAAACAGATGCATAGTATTCCATCTTCACGTGCATCAAACCACCCCAAGAACTGGGAACACAATCTTTGATAATTGATGAATTTTGGAGAATGTAGAGTTGTTTATATACATCAGCAACCTGTAATTAATATGAGTAAATATGTCAGCACTATTATTTTAACATTTAGAAACAAAAAAAAGAGCCTACAACAAAATGCACTGCTTTATTTTTTACTATTACTTTTAAATTTGCTGAAAACGCTTGCATCTCTACAGTTACTTAAAGTTCAATAATTATTTTATTGAAGATTCATTTAAATGAATTATATTATACTATTATAGCATTGAATCATATTTGCATATAAATTGCAGTATGTTTCTTTGTAAAAGTACAAAGACCTATTTTCAAATTCATAAATAATTAAGAATAGCTTACTGCCATAGGTAAAAGGAAATAATGAATTTAAAACAAGAAAAATCGAATGTTTCATTAATTTGGTGTGAAATTAAAAGCAAAAAAAAATATGAAGAGAAAAGGGCATATTGTATTCATTGTGAGGATTATAGGAATCATTGTGGGAAGTGTAAATCGATTTATTAAGCTCATTTTATCCTTTATTTATTGAATGAAATGAAAAATATCTACAAAATTGCATTTTGAATCCTGAAATTCATTGAATAATTTTGTTTGCACAATTAAATTAAAACAACTTTAAAAAAATTTCTCAAATTAATTATCAGAAGGAAATGAGTAACATTTTAAGGTTTTTAATTTTATTAATTGATTATCATGTTTATTTTTACAAAAGTTAAATCTATTCATATTTTAAGAGAAAATTCAACATTTATTTTTGTTATAATTGATTGCAAAAGAAGTCAATATTCCAATGCCAAACGTGTTAACAAAAGAAATGTAAAAGTTTAAAAAGAAAAAGAAAAAAAATCAATTAATTGAACAAGATATACTTTTTGTATAACCAAATCTGCTCTGTAATATTTTTATTTAATAAAGAACAAGAATTTTTTCAAAAACCTCAACGCTGGTGTATTTTATTTACCTGAGCAGCTTCCTGAGCTATATCCAAGCACTGATGCAGAGTGCGCTTCTCTGAATCAGATACAAGTTTTTCGAACAAACATTCCCTCGCTTGGCCCTGTAAATGATGAAGAAAGAAAAATATTAATTTATAAATTGTAGGAAAGAAAAATATATGTCATTTCAAATGCTTAGTTATATTAAGATTATTTGAGTAATAATCAAAAAATATGCAAAGCAAGTTCTTAAATTCAAGCTGCAATATCTTACCAACATTAAATGTGTTAACATATCCAAAACTTCTGGAGAAAGATCTGTACTAGGAGGATTGCTGAAGTTTTGTTTCAAAAAGTGGAAAACACCTGCACCCCTCAGAAAGTTGTCCACTGCTGAATCCATTCCTTCACTTTTTGTTCTGTCCTATTTACGGGAAAAAAAGGTAAAGAAATAATAATGTAAAAAGATTCTGCTCATAGATTTAAAAAAAAACCCGTGCAATACGTATTTTTTGTAAGTAATAAAACATAAACTGAATGAAAGGATTTAAAATTTATTTATAAATTTATTTAAGAATCTCAATTTTTGAAAATGAATATTGCATAAAACTTTTTTGAAGGGAAATAATACATATTTACAACATTCCCAGTATCAGATGCTAATTAAAAAATTTGAAATTTATAAAAGAATACATTTCTTTAATCATGATTGAACATTGATGGTCAGATTTTGCCTTAATATTAGCTGGACATAATCTTGATTAGAACATAATTAGACATCTAGAGATTAGCATGTAGATTCAACATTATTAGATGAACATGAAAATTATGGCCAATCTTGACCATCAGTACAATAATTTATACCTTCGCATGAACAAAGGCTTGATAATATATTTTTCCATAACAATTATAAACACATGTTTTTTATTTTAAATCCATTTTGAAGCATGTTACCGAAAGTTATGTAATGATGTTCAAAATACCATCTAAGGAATGCATCAAATTTCTTAACCCGCCCCCCTCCCGTTTTTCATTGTTGCTGTCGTTTCTAATACGTCTAAACCTGCAATGTTACTGTGGGGCAAATTATTTTTTTTTTGTTCCTTTTTGAAATTTTCATAATAAAAAAATATTAAAATCGACACAAAATGGAATCTGCTGTTAGTAATAGGATTGCAAAGATATGAATTGCAATTTTTTGAAAAAGGAGAAATGAACAAAATAAAAAGATAGGAACTTTTGTTGCATTTTTTTAATAACAGAAAACCATTCTTCTAAATCTTTAAATGGTGAGTGCATATTGAGTTCTATTCGTAAATATATTATTAACCATTTAATAATTTGCAACGGCAATTTTTACAAAGTAAATCAGTTAAAAAATTTGCACAACTGCATTTAAAATAAAGAAGCAAAATATATATTTCATCCATTTCAGTACCTGCTTGGCTCCAATTTGTGTGTACAAAGCCGCTATGTTAAATAAAACAGAAGCCTTTTCAAAAGCAATGCTCTTCTGCATGCTGGGCAATCCAGTTAAACTGTCAAACCTAAAAAAATAACCTTATAAATAAAAATAATAATATAGAAAGTGAATATTAAAATGCTTCACGCAAAACTTTCAAAGGTAATCATTTGAAATTAAAAGTTTAAAGCATTTCTTTCTTGAGTTTATTGATGTTTTCAAATTGTTTCTTAAAAAATCAGTACATCAAATAAAAGAAATATCCTAGGCCGCGGTAGCCTGGTTGGTAAGAGCGTCAGTCTCGTAACTGAAAAGTAATGTATTCTGTCCTCGTCTCGGCCAAAGAACGCCTTGATGGCTAATGGCAGTTGAGGCACGTTAAACAGGTCGTGACTGCAAAGTCCTCCAAGTTCCTCTAGAATACTGAATCAGGGATGAGTCGGTCTCTGATTTGGATCTAAATTCTGATTTGTCGATGGATGAATGAGTGTATGAATTAGTTCGACCACCCCCTAAAAAGAGTTGTGTCGTGTGTGTTCGAGCAAAGTCATATTTTCACCTGAACGGTGCTCATTAACAACGAAAGGCGCCCACTTCTGCCTTAAATCGGAAGAGCTCCCCTCATTCGGGCTTGGTATGGCCAAGTGGCATTAGACCCACCACCACCACCACCCAAAGAAATTTCCCTTTTTGTATCTGCATTCATGTACTTACACATAGACAAATTCAAAGTATACCGTTACTCCAAAAAACTTATAAGCATTACCTTCGTTGAATATTCGTCAACCTCCCGCTCACATATTTTTTCCCCTTATCCTCCTTCTCTTATTCTAGTATAATAAAAAAGACTGACGGTGTATCAAGGTTTGATGATTTATAGATAAGAAAAAAACCTCTTCTCGTTCTATAACCTTAAATGCGATTACTGCAAATTAGATATTCCGATAAATAAATTTCAATTAAATACGCTGGAGAACATAGTTTCATAATTACTTGGTTGTAATAATTTCCCCTTAGATCTTTTATCGAAGTCTTAACTAAATTGTTATTTTTATCAAGAATTTAAGATATCTGAAAAACAACGAGTTTGGTCTTCCCGAAGTTTCTCGCATACTCACAAAAGAATTGTCGTCCCTAACCAGACATAAAAATTGTTGGATAAAACCAAGAACACAGTAGGTGCTCAGATTTTTGCTTTCCAAATTTCGCACATGAGAGCTTTGGGGTTCGTAGTATAGCGAAGTATAAATTTGGCTATCTTTTATTTTTTCAGCAAAAGTTTGACTTAAAACTTTAATTATATTGACAAGATCACATGCAAAATTCCATTTATTTAAGTAATTGAGTTTTTAAGTTATTGTGTTTGCATACATGTGAAAGCATAGTGAAATAAACAATCTTTTTTTAATGGATTTATTAAATTTGTGAAAAATCTATACTTCCTACATTAGAACTATGCATTAAATTTTGTCCATATTCTATGAATCTATAAATCCCTTTACGTTTTGCAATTACTGTATCCATGTGCTTTCAGTCAAATAGCTAAAACTGCATTCTCTAATTTTGAAGATTTCTTTTAAAATTTTATAGAAATATGAAAATTTCATGAAAAAAGAAACCACGTATTAAATTTTATCTGTCTAGCTAAACACTAGAATTATAATATACTCGAAGATAGCCAAAAATAATTCTAAAAACGTGTTTTCCGTATTCAGCAATGTCTGAAAAAGGAAAATTCCTGAGAATCTCATGATTGAATTTTTGGATGACAACAATAACTTCTTTTTTGTACGAGAAAGAAAAAGCAAGGAATAATAATTTCTTACCATTCAAAATGCAATCCTAGATTCCTATGTGAGGCAAAGAATCTTTTGTCAATGAAATAAAGAAGGTTATAATAATGAAATAGCATTTTCACTCCTGATGCGTCTCGGGAAGGTGTTCTTATTGCCTATAAATATAAAAAGTAATTTCAATAATAATATTCACAAGATTGAAACTACGTCATGTGATGCAAATGATATTTTTTCGTATCATCTTTATTGAACTTGTTGTAAGTTATATTTAAATTGAGCAAGTCTAGACAATATATTAGCAAAATGATTGAAATAAATATTCTTATGAATTCAAATAGAAATATATTAGCATATAAAAATTAAAAGATTGGAATATTAGTCACATTATTGATTACATCTATCTGATTATTCTGGTCAAGTAAGGATATATTTTTCGATTTATCCTAACCAAGTCCGTTCAAAGATCATAATATTTTCTTTCTTATTTCCATACCAGAATTACTTATATAATAAAAATTTATTTTTCAACTTTCAAACTACTATGTTATATCTGCTGACATAATTTTTCTTGTTTTTGCTAGTAAAATATTTATTATTTAACTGACTGTAAAAAAATTTCATTAGATATTTGATTACACTTCAGTATTTTTGAACAAAATTTGATGCGCTTTTAATTAGCAGATATATTTAATAAAAACTAAAACGATTACATGTCATGGGAGCTGTTTGAAACTACATAGTATAAATGTCTTTAATGTGAGAAAGTAAAAACACTTTTCATAACCTCACCGGAATCTCAATGCATCCGGAAACAAAAACCTTTAAAACTTACATAGTATCTTTAATGTAAGATCCATGTACATGAAATATTCCAAGATACAAAACCTTTGTAACATCTGGGAAAATAAAATGTAAAATGTCTGGCATGGAAGAATTTTAATATCTTGTAGAATAATTTTCTGAGAAATCACATGGTACCCCAAACGATTTTTAAAAACTGCTGGCATTTTTTTCAATAAGTTAAAACTAATTTTAAAGAACTATATATGGATATTAAATATTACGTTAAACATGCATTTACAATATGAAATATGTAAGAAACTCCTTTCAACAGCGATTTTCCTTAGATAATTAAAAACAAGTACTCAAATTTTAACTCTGTTTTTAATTCAAACAGATTTAGCATTCAAAACAATTTTCTAATTAAAGAAATATTTTTAAATATCAATAAAATACAAAAAAAAACTCTTAACCATGTTTTAGCCATTTTAAATTGAATTTATTAGGCATATCTTGGATGTCACCATGTTATTAGTTAATGCGATATTGCTCTTGTGCAAAAGAAGCATAATAATAACTTTATTTATTTATCACAAAATGCTTACTAATACCTCAATTATAGTTCATAAAGTGTCGGAGCAATATTGAAGAAATTATATTCAGAAGTTAACATTTTTTATGACGATAACTGCGTTTTTATAAGCTCTTAGTTAATATGCATTTTTTGTTGTTATCAGAAAATATATGAAAATCCTAATTTAAAATGAAATTTTCTGAAAGAATATTTTTTGAAGAATTTGTAATTTATTATTTCGTTTACCCTTAGTGTAATATTTAATTCAGTCTTGTACTTCTGAATTCATGTTAAAGCCTAAATTGCTACAAACAATTTAAAATCAATTTCTCAAAGTTTTGAATAAAAACATAGAATTCAAGCAAAAAAAAAAAATGCATTAAAAATTATCAAACTACTTTTAAATGTACTTTTAACCAACATAATAAAACATTTATATAGAAGCAAAGCATATCATATATGAAGAAAAATACAATTTTCATAAACTGACCTGTCTTATTTGATTTAACTGCTGTATGGCAGTATCAAATTTACTATCATCTTCACTATAATGTTCCAGAATGAAATCCTGCAAAAGGCAGAATGAAAGAGAATAATAAGCTTATTGTTCATTAGGTTTAAAATAATAATTAAAATTATTACTTGATTATATCCAAAAAAAATTGTCATGTAATCAATAAAATAGTTTTCTTTTAAAACCTCGATTGAAAAACTAAAAAACTTTCTATTTCAGAAGTACTTTACCTTAAACGGCTCTTTGAAATCTATTTCTTTGGTTTCTTTCAACCCAAGAGGAACCATTGGCATTGTAGGAATGGAACTGAAAATATTCACATTATGATTAAAAGAATTAAATTGTAATATCAACAAATTGATTTATTTGCTGTAAAATAACTGGTTCTCTTTTGAATTTAAAATCTATAAAAAAATGTTTAATATCTTTATATTACAGTGGCTATTTAAAGCTTGTAAGATTGTAGATGTGTATATAATATTTATTTTTTAGGACATTTAATCAATTTATTTTCTTACAGAGTTTTGACAGTCAACTTCAGAAATAATTTTAAAAAAAACAGAATTGGAGCAACACATGAGGCTTGTTTATGCTAGTCTATGGCGACTGACCATGACTGGAAGTCTTCTCTTAAAGAGATAGCTTCGCCATGCCCATCCAGTGACCTCGTTAGAGATTTGTTGCTCGATCACTTTTGGTTGATTGGTGATTTGATTAGATGGGTTTATTGGTGCAGGAACTATTCTTGGCCAAACTGCACAAAGCGAAGGTTTGATCCCGCACCAAATTAAAAGAGAAGTAATAAATACAAACGATAGAACATAAGTTCAGATTAAAATGCATGAATTTCTTGGATGTAACAACGAAAAAAATAAAATTTATAAGTTTTAGCATTTTGTAAATGAAAAATGTTTAAATAGAAGTAAACTTCAAGAATAATTATGTAATGCTCAGTTGTTTTTCTCCTTCTTTTCTTTTTTAACAAAGAGAAAGTAATGTTCTATTCAGAGAACCCAGATGCTAAGATTGGGCGAGGACTTACATATCTGCATATTATTACAAATTAGATTAATCGAGTTCCTTTTTTTCTTAGATTTGCTTTTATAGATATATTTTAAGCCAACTGCCATGTTATTCGAAGCAGCCAAATAAGTTTGGGTTTCGTAATGCCCAACTGCAAACATACAAAGACTGGATATAAACAGAGTTGTGTTTAAAGGAAGATTGTACAGAAAAACATCAAATTCTGACGTATTACAAATATTACGCGTTTTATAATCAAATTTCTGCGGCTGATTTTTCAAACTTACATTCGGAAAAAAAAAGCTATTATGATCTGCCAAATTTGTGAGTTGTATTCTTGAAAAAGTGGAAAAAGGAAAAATGCTATACACAGAAATAACATTTAAAGAAGCTACGACCACTGAATAACAGGCTGTTATTGCAATTGTTACCACATTTATCGCCAAGTATCCAGCTGAGTCTTTGCAGCTGCTAATAAAAAAAATCCTTTTTTAAATAAAAATGTTCCGAAATAGTGCTTTTAATTGCGTACTAAACGCAAGTTAAAAGCTATGATTTGTCTCCCATATTTTAATTCTTAACTCAGTAGGGTTCTTCTTTTCTCCAGATCAAATTCAAATAATAGCAGTATAAGAGTAGCTCCCAAATGTGAAATTAGAAATTATTCTACTATGTTAGATGAATTTATAATCTTTCTATTTTAACGCAATGCAAACTTATTGTAATATGGTATCATTTTTAATGAACGTACTTTTAATATTATAGGTCGTATTGTGCCTATTGTACTTCTATATGCACGAAAAAAAACTATAAAAAATTTTGATAATTGAAATCTTTTATTTCATATAACATATTTTTCAAATATCCCCTTCCATTTGTGATTTCATTTATCGAAGAATGTTTCAAATTGAGTAATTTTTCTCCCAGAGATTCAAAGAAAATTCTAGTGGCGTCCTTTCAAATTTGGTTTGGGAATGACAGCACTGCATTTATTGTATCTCAAATGAATAAAGCTTCGAAAATTGATGAAAATTTTATAATTCACATAAATATTGTTTTAAATTATTCGCAACTAGGCATTTTGTTTATTCTAGAATTACCATACTGAATTTTATTTGCAACGATATTCAAATCCATGTAATATGGAACAAACTGTTACAGAATGTAAAATTATTGCATGATTATGCAACATTTAATTTATATTGTGTTAAAATATCATGTGTAATTATAATCAGAAAAAAATTAGTGCTGTTTTCAATGTGATAAAAGCTTTATTCGTCGATAACTGAAATCAACAATATCTAGTTAAAGATTTCATTACCTGCAACGAATTTTTATATATTTCAGTTCATAGAAAGTTGATTAAAACATTAAAAGTTGTTATAAGTCTATTAAAAATTATGGATTAACTATTAGTTAAATGCTTAAAACACATCTAAAACAGAAGAGTTGATCACATCAGGTAACAACAAAAAACTAAAGGATTAACATTTAATAAAATCATTATTATTTTCTTTATATATAAAAAGATTTTTTATATTTTAAATAATGTATCCTAATATCTTAATAAATATTATTCTATATATAATTCAATGTATATAATATTACAGATAAAAAAAACGAATTATTATATGGTTATGTTTATCACTCTGGAGAGGAAGTACAATCCTTTGCTAAAAAATAATGGTTAAAACGAATATTATAATTTTTGTAAACTTTAAAAAAAATGTGTACCTGTTATTCTGATAAAGTTGCACAGAGCTGTTTAAATCCGCTAACTGTTCTTTCAGAAGTTGAAGACTGGAATTCACAAAACTCAATTCCAAAGCTATGGTTTCTTTTAATTTTTTATTTGTTGTCGCCCTGTAATAAAAGACTAAATTATTCGCACAAAATCATTTAGAAATTCAATATCTTAAAACAATAAAAAATCTCGCATAACAAGCAAAACAAAATGTCAAAAAGTGACTCGCTTAAAAAGCAATGTTTTGCAGAACGAATGCGAGAAGGCATTAGGGTGTCACTTTCAAGATTGACTTGTATCAGTCTGTGTTGAGAGCTTGCTGGAAGAGACGCCTGTATCAGTTAAATTTTACCGAGATCGAACTCGTGATGTTAAGGTTAGTAACCGCGTAACATAACCACTAGACAAAAGTGATCACCACTATTCAGTGGCTATTACGGGCTTGTGATCATTTTTGTCTAGTGGTTATGTAACCTTACTAATGACTAAGCTGTTTATTAACTGTTAAACTGGTTACTAACCTTAATTTCGCGAGTTCAATCCAGCTCAAATTTTACTGCCACATTGATGACCTTGAATACGCAACCTTCATGCAGCTGTAACGGCACCATCTACTTGAAGTAACCAAAAGTCGTCAGACTCACTTGACGCTACAGCAACAACTCACACACTCTCGCCATCACGCTTGGTGCTATGATATCGGTCGTCTCTCCGCACACTCATTGGTGAGGAAGTATTGTGGAGGTATCTTAATAAGCCAGTATCAACCACTTGATAGCGGGGATCACTTTTGTCTATGGTTATGTTACGTGGCAACTAACCTCAGCGTCGCGAGTTTGATCCTAGCGGAATTTAACTGCCACACGCCTTATATTCAGGTGGAAAGAGTTCTGGTCGAATCGCGTTGCCGAACGCGACTCTGACACGTTTGAGCACTCAGCTCAAAGTGCCATGAGGAGTTACAACTACGTAATGAGCTGGGGTAAGAACACAACTAGTATTACTGAAGAGCTTAAGGAACTGCATTCTGTGTCACTGTAAAAAGTTGCAGTAAAGATTTGGACATGAGAGGAAGAAATAATAGCTAAAGCAGAGTGTCAACCTTCCAGTGAAATACGGGTGATGCTGAAAACACGGGTAATTATTATATCTTAACGTTGAAAAGCATCGCCCTGATAAGGCAATAGCTACTCACGTTTCAAATTCATTTAATGACAATGCTGTGTTTCATTTTCACCAAATTTTGAAAGATATCCAAAAGCAAATATCTTTAGTCAATTTATTTTCTTGTAAATAAAGCATTTATCTTAAATAACAAATTAGATTATTATAAAATTTCAGAGGAGGGGGTTTTCGGGAGAGAGGATGTGAATGGAACACTTCGCCCTATTTTACATGGAGATATTTCTTACAAAAAAATTATTTCGTTAAATTAGTGTTTAGCATTGCGAATAAAATTTGGAAACATGTTCGTTAAGCGAAGTTCCATTGTAATCTAAAGTTTTGACCGCATTACGAGTAATAAGGAATTCAGTCTTCCTCAATTTTTCTTTTATCTTCAGATTAACAAGAATCTTAGTTTCGTATAGATTAATCATGCATAGAGAAATGCACTGAAACATTAAAAAATGTATTAATTTTTTTTTAAATAATGCGTATATTTGCTGAATGTTATAAAAATTATTTGTAGTGTTATTTAATTTTATGAATATTAATCATAAGAAGAAATATATTTCCTTAAAATGCAACATACTAAAATAGAAATTCAAAAAAAAAAGTTAACTTTAATTAATACTTATTCAAATTGTTTTTTTAATTATTTTTTCAAATTAAATGGAATTTACTAGCATTTCATTGAAATCAAAGATTATAATTTCACTAAACGGGATTTCCGTTTTTCATTTCTTTTAAATTTATATAGATCTACTTTTACAAATAAATTATTCAACAAAAATAAAAGTAAGAGAGTTATTTAAAAACTACAACAATGCAAAACTCAAAATTTTTCTATTCAGACTTGCCAGAATCCCAAAATCTAGAACAAAGTACAATATTCATTTTTCGGTATTTTATCTTTAAAATTTGGATGAACTTTAACTTTTCAATACAAAAATACAGAATGCGGTAAATTACCTGTACAATTTTTCCGCCCCATTCCTCATCATAGTTTGGTAATTTATTTCTTGATTCAATTTCGCCCGCTGGATTTGCAATTTTCCTCGACAAGTCGCCGCTAAGGGATTGGTACCCTGAAAAAAAAAAGCAAAGGCATCAAAATATATTCACAGTTATTTTTTCTCATTTAAATCTAGGAAACAACATTAAATGCAACAACTTAATGCTTATAATCTACATAAGCATTCCATAATTTTTCTGAATTGATTAGAACAAACTAGTTACAGAAATTACATGATGATTCTATAATTTAATATACATTTACTGTTATTTACTTTTAGTAGTTTCTCTAGTTAAACCTCACACTGTGATACTGTAGACATCATAAGAGCCTTCAATCTAATGACCTCTGTGGATTAGTTTAATAATTAGTTCGTTAGTTAGTTTTAATAAATAAAATATTTCAAAATTGTCTTAAAATACTTTCCATACAATATTAAAAAATATAATCATAATTAATATAAAACTATATGAAGAATGAAAGAATTTTAAATAAATATATCTGTTTTGTAACAATATCTGGGAGACCAAACATCACTCGGCAGTTTTATTTATTTATTTGGAAAATAGTGTTGTTGTTGTTTTCGAAGAAAATAATCATATACAATTCACATCACGTATTGATTGCATATGGATATTCTTGAACGAATTCTATTGTAACTCATCTCACAAAATTTTGAGGTACCAGCAGATTATTATCTTATGGCAACATTGCAAGTAACATAAAAATTTAAGAGATGGCGCTAAATTATCAGCAGAGATCAGACAGAAAAAGGCCTAACAAGTTAGTTATTTAAAAAAAAATGTTTTTTGAGCATAACATCGCATTTTTTCAGCAACGTCACCTATACAAATAAACTTGAAAAACAAAACCTTATATAAATATAAAATTTGATCCAAATTTTTTAGTGTCGTTTCCTAAACACACGATATATATCTGTCTCTCTCTCTGTGTGTGTACAAGAATTGCTCACTTAAAGTTATACGACACACATATTGCTATATTAATAGAAGTGATGGTAGCGTTGTAAATCATTTAATGCGATTAATATCGCATTAGCACCATTGGACAGTAGCAGACGTTGATTTAATGTAAACTCATTGGCTAAAGGAAAAAAATATATATATTACTACCCACTTCATTTTAACCAAACTACGATTCTTCTTGTCCATATACTAAATAAGCCTTCGACGTCACTGTTTCCATGACACCGTCGTCTCAACTTCCTTTCAGTATCGGATTAATTGGCTCCAATGATCTAAACCAGACTTTCTCCAAATTTTGTTCTTTACTGATCTCTTTTTTGGAGAAACATTAGCTTATTTTTGATCAAAATGCTTGGTGCGATTTGGAAATTAGGAAATATGTAATGAATTGAGATATTATTTAAAGCTAAATTAAAATTCATTATTTAGAAAATATTAATAATATGTGTGACTTGAGTTCTTAAAACTTTTTGTTTACTTCCAAATACTGAAGAATCTGATAGGAGAAAATGGTGCGTAGCTTGAGCAATCCTACTGAGTTCGAGATTTACATTTTCAAGATTAGATATTTCTATCTTTCTGGCACAAGGTCTTTTTGTAGAACATTCAGGGTCAAAATTTAAAATAATGCATACTTTTATTCAAAACTAAAACATCTAATTTAAAGGATAAACAAGAAATGAGTAAAAGCTAGAAAATGTTTAATAATTAAATATAAAATATTTTACAACATCTAAGCTTACTTTAATCATGCAAATATATTAAAACAGAATCTTGTTTAGTTAAAAATAAGAATCATAGATTGTGAAATTAAAATATTTATGATCTAGAAGCGAATTTTTATTAAAAATTGATAGACAGAATAATATTCATTTTTTTAAAAAGAAATTATTTTTATCATTTCTTATTAAGAGACAAACGTATATGTATTAAAATCGTTTGATTTAAACCCTAAGAATTTTGTTTTGTGTTACAGAAATGAAAATATTTATAAAAATTAAATTCGTGAAGAACGAAATGGTTATTAATTGGTATTTTTTTAATACTGAAAGAAGATGATGGCTTCCTTGATTTATTTTATTGTTTTATCTTATTAATTTCATATCTTATTTCATCCCATTTTAAATAGAATTCCCAGTTTACTTCATTGCTTTATTATATTAATTTTATATCCTATTTCATCCAATTTTAAATGGAATCCTCCATTTAATTTATTATTCGATCATATCAATTTTATATCCTACTAATTGATACCTGGTACGTTGCTGCCGCAGAAGAAATAATTTTGGAAATGTCATTTCAAATTTGAAATGACTATTTTGTTTAATTAGGAATAATAGAAAGAATGATATTTATTTTATTTGCGACGAAGAATACATTCTCTAAAACTGAATGATATATAAAGGAGAAGTATAAATGATATTTATTCTATTTATTGACTTTATTATTCAAGCATTTAGGGTAGATAATATTTTTTGTTTTTCTGTCTTCGGTAAAAACAAGTTTCTTGGCTGTCCATCTAGTGAGCATCCAACATACAACTGACCATGTGAAAAGCATGGATTTTCTAGGTTCATAACAATAAGTTGGCGAAGTTTTATCGCAATCGCATGAACGGTACGGCAGCGCATAAAATACAAACGAACAAAAATTCAATTTTAGATATTAGATTTCATTCTATTTTAATTGGTATTCTTGGCTTCTGCCGATAATCAGAAGTGAAAAACATCGTTGTTAAACTTTAAAAAAGAGATTCAGACATGTACAAATGTTCCATATGTATCAAATTTACTTGTTCAAAAATATATTTATACAGAGTAAGAAATAATGTACTTCCAATAAAACATTACCTATATATACACCTAAACATAAACAATAATTTACTAAATATCCTTTAGTAAATTATTACATATAAAGGCATTGTATTTTTCTGAAATATTTCTGAACATATTCAGATAGTGCTTGCTTCGATTATCTTTCAATTTCTTTTAATCGCTATCCAAAGCAAAGTATGTACAAATATAAAGAATGGATTTTAAAAAATCACAGTTCCAACTTAAACACAGCTCAATAATAGTATTATATAATTCAGCAATTATATAATTATACTATTATTATACAAAAGAACTAATTAAACTCATTAGACAATGAAATTCCGGGCATGCAAAAGAAAATATGCAAATTTTCACACCTAGGAATTTGTGAGACATACTTTTGAAGAGACTTATATGAAAATATTTCAGAAATTCTACATCGGGAATTCAGCTTATCCTTTTTTAATAAATTTAATAAGCATGTTAATAGAATAACAGCAAAAATGAACATCAAATCTTTGATATATTTCGTAATATAAATTAAAAATAATACAATAATGTAACATTAGAATACAATTGTTTTAAGTTTCAAATTAAGAACCTTCATTTGAAAAAAAAGTCTATTTAATCTCTTTCGATAATAATAATATGTGACTGCGATGGGAAGTGCTCAAAGGGATAATCTGTTTGACCTAGATCTATCAAATTTGACAGATATAATTTGGAGAGTGGGAATATGAACTCCAGTACCAATTTTTAAACATTTTCCATTTTAATTTTAATTAATTGAAAATTAAATGAGATTGATGTATTTCTACGGAAACTTCCAATGGTGTTATTGTACAAAACTATTTAATGATATCATTTAAATGATTTCATAATATCTACACGTACTTTTAATGATATGTCACACATCTTAAACAATGTCATTGAATTCTTTTTAATGATATCATTTTACACTACGGTAAGTGAAGTTTGAAATAGATTGCATGGACACTTTTTAATGGCGTTAAAATGTTGTGGGATTAAACTCTATTAGGAAGATTCATATACAAACAAACAGAAAAGATGTAAAGCTACTGAAATCCTGGCTTGTAGAAGAAATCCTGAACATAAAGTTATGTATTAAAGATTTAATGGTTTTAAACAATGCCAAAATTTTCAGCATAACAACTCATGATCAAAAGATGGCTATTTTAAATTAAACAGGTTAAGTGATACGCAAAATCAAATAAGAACTAAATAACATGAAAAAAGAAATGTTAAATAATGAAGAAATAAAATCTTAAATCGAAATAATAACTCTTGGGCATTTTTTAAAATATAGTTTTAATAGCAGATCTAGAATATTTTGAATCTTATTTCAATAGAATATTTTTTTATTACTGACATATATTTATGAAAACATACGTTTATTAAACAGTATAATGTGCAATTCATATTACACAGTGCCTTTTTTCATAATATGAATAATGTAAATTTAAATCTATGTTTGTACTTTCAGAGTGGTAATTACTACATATTTATTATTTTATAGATAATAAATCGAGATTTTTATTTTATTAGACAAAATTAATTATTTGGAAACAATTTCCTTTAAAATAATTTAAAACAATTTAAAATAATATATTTAAAAAATAAACCTATCAGAACTTTTTTAAAGCTTGCAGAAGTCGTTCCCCAATATCTGCTATAGAATTCCATATTTTAATTCGATATTTCTGTGACTAGAAAGGATTTTTTCCCCAATTTATGCAAATCTGACTTCTTCGGAATTCATATTGTTTTGTGACAGTATATGCATGGGTCAGAATACTCCAACCTTGTAACCATTTCACGCTTGTTTCGCAGAACTGAAGAATGTCTTTAAAAGCGGAAAAATGCAACCGGAACAGCAGTTTTAGAAGTTTCATTTGAATTTTGTGAATAACCATTCTATACCACAAAAAATATTCTTTATTCTCCATCGATTCATATTAAAGAAATCATAATTTCGATAACCTTGCAAACTACAAAGGAATCTCACCACAATAGAGAATGAATTTCATAAACTAGTTATTTATGTATTAAGGTTTTATTAGATCAATTCTGATACTTATTTGATTTGCGAAATAAGATATTCTTATTGGTTTATTTTACATTCAACTAATGAAAAAAATTGTTCACAGACGTAGTAGAATTTAAAAAAATTATGACGAGAGATTTTTGTAAAACTGTATCATAGATTCTACTGAGACACTTTTGCTGTCTGACTTTGACATTTAAAAAATAGATAAAAAGGCACACAAACGAAAAATCATAAATAATGACAAAAGAATATTATTTATAAACATAAAAAATGTATTGAAGAAACATTAAAGAATATACTAAAAAATTTAAATTGGCATAAAACATTCGTTCAACAATTTAAAAATATATTATGTATAATTTTTTTAATGCGAAAAAAATCTTTTAAATAGATTTCTAAAATCTTATAATCTTGATGTCAGAAATAATGAGAAAGTACAGCTGTTAACTGCAAGATAATCTTCACAATTTTTAGAGTATAATTATAATTTTAATCGCCATAAATACAAATTATCTCTATTTCAAGCACAACATTATCGGTTCCAAATTAAGATTTGTAAGCAGCTGAAAATGTGTAGCACTCAAAAGTTTGCATTATTTCTGAACAGCCTATAAATAAAAGTAAACAAATAAATAGATTAGATCTCGCATTTTTCGATAAGTAATAATTAAATATAAATACTCGTGTGAAAAGAAAACATACAAGGAAATAGTAGAATAAAAAAGGCATTAATGAAAAATTAACCTCTACGTAATGGAAAAAAAAAATGTACCTCTTTCCAAGAATCCTACTTAATCATCTGAACATACAAAGAAAGCGGTTTTTATTTAGCAATTAGAAAAGTCATGAAAAAAAGCTAGCTCTCTAAATTGAGATTACGGACGATTTTTTTACAATACGAATATAAAAAGCAAAATAAATTCTTCTACAAATGCAACAAAATAAAAATGCAATTCTGCTTCGGAAATAAATTAATAAAACAGCGGATTTCATTTATTTGTAATTCATAACAAATATTTAAAAAAAAAACAATAAATTTATTTATGAATTGTATCAACAGTTTCATTACCTACAGCTACATTAACCATAATAAATTCTGACATCTTAGAAAATAAAATGAACAATTAAAGAAATATGAAAAAAATTGCTGCTACCAAGACAGCACGATTTGAAAGATAAAGAAAACAAGAGGTTGTTGATTCATCTTATGTTTATACCTCGGTTAAAAAAATATTGTATGTGTCGCTGACTTATAAATTAAAACTGTTGCCATACGTGACAGATAAAATTTCCCACAGCAGACGAAGTATAGATAAGCCAGTCTTTTTTTTTTTTTTTTTTTTTTTTTTTTTTTCAAACACTTCCAGCCCGGCTCGACACACCTGGCTTCCTACAACCGGAAGCTGTGGGAAAGTTTTCGATGGCAAGACCTCAGTAGGAAACAACTGGAAAATTAGAAAGCCCCAAACGCACTCGCGTATGCGATTATAGAGTTGCTTTGGCTACTTCTAAAAAAAGTAACATTTCACGGGTTTTAGCTTTATTCTAAGGGTACGTTAGAAGTTCAGACATCATTATTTTCCCCCCTCTTTCTTTAAAATAAAAGATATAAAAAATAATTATTAGAATAAAACAGGAGGGGAAGATTTGAAAAAGATACAGAGCTATAGTATTCAATTCAGTACCCAATGAAAGTTTAAGTTTTTTATCATGTTATCAATGTTTTTTTTTTTTTTTGAAGCAGGTATTAGTGTTAGCCAACTTATTTATTATTTTATTTAGTAATGATTTTAAATAGGACATGGTAGAATTGGCATAGGCATGATTATTAATAAAAGGATTTTTGGTAACATGTTTCTGCCAATGGGCTAATAAATAAAAGAAAATAAAGAAAGAAAGAACTATCGGAAATTTAAATATCAAAATCATAAAAGTACGAGGAGCTCACAAGAGTATTTGAAACAAATTGGATTTTTTTTTATCATGTTTAAGTTTTTAACTAAGGCTTCAGAATTTCCTTTTTTATAATGCTTAGTGAGACTTTATTTAATTATTGATAGTTCATTTATAAAAGATTGTTTCTTAACGTTTTAGTATTTAATTCATAAATATTACTATTTAATGATTTATATATTTCAAAATTTATTATAATTATGATGAAACCAGTTAATAACTTTTTCAAATTTCCAATTGGATTGTGTTTTTCGTAAGTTAACTGTAAGTTAGTTAATATTCTAGCTATTAAACGACAATTTAGCTTTCACATTGTTTCAGATTTTGTATTTTCTTTGGAAATGTACCATTCATTTCGAAATTAATAAAAAAATTCGATTTTTAAATTTGTGAAGTGAAATAAAAGTTAAAATTAGGCGAAATAAAAATGCATAACTTGAAAAGACGCATCTTTCGGCATGTTTGAAAAATGAGGAATTTACTGTGTAAAAAAAGAAAATGCATTTTTTCAAGAAAGTATTACGATTTTCGCAATATTAGTTGAAAATACACAGGACGTGAATATTCTCAAACAATATTTTGCATTTCATTATTGAAATTTCGAAACAACTAAAAAGGATTTTTTTTTTTTTAAATAAATTCCTCAAGACAAACTGGAAAGCAAAGAGTAAGTTAATATCTTTCTGTATCATTAGTAAAGAAGTTACGGGGGAATGAAATTTTCACCCCCCCCTCTCACACACACATTTTTTAGTCTACGTATCATTCAAGATTTTTGCTTTTCTTACTCGAGATTTACTTACTTTTCTTAGCTTTTTTCTCATGTACCAAGACGGTTTTTTTAAAAAAATCAATTTTTTTTGTTGTCTGTTAACATAAGCAAAGTATTATACACATATATAACTTTTGAACGAAAGGTTTTTTCGTATTCTAGTGGTCATAATCGGTGAAGATCTGTATAAATTTTGCCGAGGTTACGTCATGAGGACCCTTTTCTAACATACAGTCTTCTTCTAAGAAATCTATCTAAAAAAAGGCGAAGAAATCGAAAAAAAAAAGAAGCCAAGAAATAGATATTTCTTAAAATCACAAAGATAAATTGTTATTCTATAAGGGATAAAAGATTATTAGCATTAAATACATTTTGACATAAATTATTTAAAATTATAAAATTTACTTCAAAGTGCAACGTATCCTGTAAATTAGGCAATTTACATAAAAATCATTGGTAGCGATTTTTGATTAAACTCAGTGGAAATTTGCTCTTCAAATATTGCTTGCATAAGGAGTAGTTAACTGCAAGATTTAGCAAAATAAAGTTAATTTTTAAATAATCATTTATTTTTTTTATTTCTAGGAGTAACTGAAGTGACGTAACATGAACATGACACAAAACATTAAACATAAAAAAATCCTCTATAATCAGCAAATTCACCATGATATAAAAAAGTCCTGCATATATGTATACAGAATCTGTAATTCAAGTATTATACATCACAAAACTGTATAATGTAATATAGATTCTAATGCATTATAATTCAAATGTGTATAATTGAAAGTAAAATAAAATATTACTTTCACCAAAAAAAATTTGCTTAAAAATAATATTGCTTTTACAACACAAGTGATTGCAAAATTAAACAAGATTATTACTGGAAACATTAAACTATTTGTTAGTACACAATATGGTACTTTTTGAAACGATTATCCATTTATATTATACATGTAATAGAAAAAAAAGAAGATAATACACTTTTTTTCTATTTTGCTTTATCTTACATGAGGACGTTATTTGATTGTAAATTCGCCATATTGATCCCCAAAGATTTTCCTTAGGATTTTCGTTTTTTATTAAATTGACATATTTGTTGACAATTTGCTTGACTTGTTTCATCATCTGATGTCATATATGTATGAAGTAATTCATAACATAGCAAGAGGTTGACTAATGGACCAGAACTAGATTAAAATTAAATTCCTTAAGCTACCAAAGCGTATCATGTTTTCATAAATGGAAAACGGATTTTATTGAAGGAAATATTAAAATATTCTATACTAGCTATTACTCGCGACTCCGATCGTATGGAAATTTTGATGTATATATACGAAAAACTATCAAACAATGACAAATAAAAAAAATTAAACCTAACCTAACCAAACATACAATATATACGAAAAATATATAACATAAATGAAATTTAAGAATGAAAACACGCAACTAACGTAAAAACAATTTATTAACATTATATATCAAAATAAAACAAAACAGCATATCAAGTCCGGTCAAATCCCTTTTATTTATGGATCGAGATTGAGATAGCTACAACAGTATTGCATACATAATTTTTAAACTTTTAATTTAAATGAAAACACATTTGGCAACAATCACGCGTGAACTTTCAACGCCAGTTGACGTAAGGCACCTGTCTGACTTTAACGCAATGCAGATTAGAAAATTTTTTATTTCCTTTATTCTGTTTTCTTTTAATTTAAAAATACTTCAGAATGAATCCGAAAAATCGGTTAATTAACAAGATTTGATTTTAAACATATCAAACACAAAGAAAATAAATATAATAGTTTCAAATAATCGGTCGAAATTTTTCTAAGTTTAACCTCCTTTCTGTTGGGAAAAAAAACTGGAACCTTAATTATCTTTGGTGGGATTTGATCTCAGCTTTTTGGAGCGAAAGTTCGTTTTTAATGAATAAAAAACTAACCTCTCAATTAACTGGAATAAAAAGTAACTTATTTTCTAATCCTGACTGTAATCTATTTTTGTGCTAAATTTCATCCAATTCCGTTCAGCCGTTCTGGCGTGATTGAGAAACAAACATCCATCCATCCAAACTTTTACATTTATAATATTAGTATAGATTCATTGAGTTCTTTTATTAGGAAAAGAATTACGCTGATATTTTTTAATTTATTGGGATACAAAAATAATTTTTTTCTAATATTTAAAATTGTTAAAATTATCAGTTAATCGAATACAGAAATTGAGCCCAATGGTCCATTTTTATTTTATCGTATACAAAATATAACGAAAATACTTCAATTGCCATCGAATTCAAGAATTTGAAGAATCTAAATGTTTTAGACCTCCCTGAGTTTGAAAAACATATTTTTGGGCCTTATAAATGTCCATCTACATATCTATCTGTCTATATGTCTGGAAAAAGTATCACTCAAAAACGCTTTGAGTGGGCTAATGAAATGTAATGGTTTTTATACCAAATTACTTGAATTTTGTCACATTCTGCGTAAAATCTATTCAGAGGAAATCTATTTTGCCCGTTGTCCGAACATGATTTTGCAAGATATCTACAAAACAAAGAGGGTTAGATGGACAAAATATGACACACAGATTTTATATCTAATATACAGATACCTATCGAATTTGGAACTACATATGTCTCAAGATTTTCTTTCTGTCGGTCTGTTCTTTCATATTATGAGTAATTATATAAACGAGATAATTCAGAAACACAGAGAAGTAGATATGCAAATTTTATAACTACAACTGTGATTTTTGTCAAATTTTGGTTTGAATTGACTGGAAACAACACATCTAACATAGCAATTAACATTTTTAAATACTTTTGTTTAATGCCAATGATTAAACGTAAAAAAAATCGCCTAGAATCACAATGTAGATTTAGTTAAAACATTAAATTTACCCCAATTATCAATATCTCATAACTATTGTTCATCAATGCCCTACAACACATTCTTGCTCCGACTCAAGGTCCAATTTATGTGTTAAGAATAGAATAATGCTTCCTTAGATAGAATTCGAGAAAATTTCGAGGAGACCATTCTCAATGTTTCTCTTTCTAAAACTAACATTCTATATCTCGAACAGAAAATTAAAACATAATAAACCTTGAAGGAAAGCCCAAGTGTTTGCTAAAACCAAAAATAAGAAGAAAAAAGCATTATATTTATAATATTAATTAGAATAGAATTTAGTACAAAATATAAATAAAAATATATAATTGTCTATCGTTTGACAATATATTATAAAACCCTCCACGCCTATGCGCGTGCGTTAGAAGGGTTTAATTCGAAAAATTAGGGGTAAGAAGAATGATGAAAGGAGGAGATGGTTACATTTAGTAATAAAATTAATTCCGGAAATGAGCACATCCCTCCGCTTCTCACCCTTTAATGAGGTAGAAGTGTCAAAATCGAAGAGTAACTGTTTTTCTACCAACTATTTAAAATTCCTAGGTTATTTCTAAAGAATTTAAAATTTCGAGGTTATTTATTAAGATATTTATATCAAAGTAGATATAAATATCTTAATAAATTGGGGGGGTATATTGAAATCCAGTGATTAATTATTAATACTTATTTCCTCCGCATATTTAAAAGTTGTCATGAATTTGTATCGTGACAAATTGTTTAGATTATAAATTTTTTTTAAAAACTCCGATAACTTTCACTTTAATATATACAAGTAGAAATGATTACCCTGATTTGAAATTCCGTAATTATTTGACATTTTTATATAGACTATACATAGACTACGTGAAGACTTTGCCAATCAATCGGTTGCGGTCGAAAAAGAAATGATACGAACTTTTCAACATGAATTTGACATGGAGACACACATTTACAAAGAAAGTAAATCATATAAAGTGCGATTTGGGTATTATGAGGGCAAAATTAATCAAGCTTCCCATATTGATCCATCCCATAATCATTCCACATATGATGTTAACTTTGCCACCTAACTTGCAATTAACTGCTATTACAAGTGCAGCTTTGTAGAAATACGTACTTCTCGTGCTAATAGATAATCAATGGTTTGAAAGCACATATCACTATTATTTCAAAGACCAGCTACGGAAGACAATGCCAAGACTCTTCACCGTAAAGCTTTGAAAGTAAAAATCAAAAGATATTACAAAGAGAAAGAAAGGTTATTAAATAATACCAAGCCTTATACTAAGGCAATTCAGCAATTCATTGGATAAAATTTAATCACTTCCATTCATCGAAGCAACAGCTAGGGAAGAGAGGTCCCCGATTAGTGACTTTAATCAGAATTTGTGGTGGAATGCAATTATTATGATCCATGCTATGGAAACAGGAGGACCCATGTTTTCAGGAACATTTCTTTAATAATCACATTTCACACAAAACAAACACTAAGACAAGACATTAATGCACGCATTCCTTAACAGAACAGTATCGCACCTCATTTTAATTGCAATTGTAATGCACTATGGGTTGCGTACCTAGCCAGGCATCGACATTTATTATTCAAAAGAGAAGATACAGTAATGCAACTGCTACAAGTTCACATTTCATTCAGATGAAATTTAAATTGAATTTATCTTTTGATGATGATGCCATGTCCTCGTTACCCCAGAAAGGTGGTGCAGTAGCTCCTGAGAGTAAAGACCCCTGAACACCCAAGGGCAGAAGTCTGACTTCTAGTTCATATGAAGATGACACTCATACACTCACGTGCACAACCGCTTTTTAATGGGAGGCACACTCACGCACCTCGCAGATAGAATACAGGTGAAGAACAACCATGTCCGAACCAGGACTCGAACCCGATGCGCCCAAATCGCAGGGAAGACGTGCTACAGCTAAGCTAGGACACCAGCTAATTTATCTCTTAAACTACATAATTAATATGTCAATAATTTTTCGTCTCTTTCAGCCGGAAGTCAACGTGTACTGATTTCTAAATAGAATATATATGCCAGTTACAATTATTCTTCTATATATTTTTTTTTTCATATTCTTTAATCGATATACAACAGTAAAATTATTTATTGACTTACAATAGAATGAGATCTGATATCTCATGTAACATATGAAGTATGACAAACTGGATTTTTGAAACAGTTGATTAAAATTTTTATTACGCTTTTTTATGTATCATATCCCTTTTGTGAGAGACAAATTAGCAGTTAATGATTGAGTAATTATTCTAAGACCCACTTTCTCTTGTTATCTTTCTATACTTTCCCACTCAGTCTTAAGGACAAAAACAGGTTTCGAACTATTTTATCGGAACTAATTAAGATGCTGGGGAGCAAGATAAGGCTTGTTTTCGAAATGATTATGACAAGGAACGATAACGTGTCATGGATTTTAATTATTGTGACAGAATAACGAAGACTTTCCGCCGTATTTGAGAGAACTTTACATAGAGGGTCAAATTTCTTGTTCTAGGGTATTGAACTATTCTAATGGTAAATATAAGTTAGCGAAAAAAATTTGATATAATAATAAATGTATAGGGCAAAAGCTTCGATTATTTTAAAAGACCGATCTCATATATTCTATATTTTGTCAGGATTATTATATTCACTTAATAAATAATTTTATCTAACCATTAACACCAATGAAGATATTTTCGAATAAAATGGATTGTTAATTTCAATATGTTTATTATGTTTAAAATTTTAAACAGTCTTAGTGATGGAATGAAGATCATTATGATTAGGGCGGCGGAAGGAAGCAAGAGGATGTATATTTTCTATAACATTTCACACAAAACAAACACAAACACGAAAATACAAGGTAATAACGCACGCGCACTCACAGAACATCTCATCTCATTATGTTACAATCACAATGTACTGTGGGATGCATAAGATGTTAATTTGGCATCGCCATCTATTATCCAAAAGAGAAGATGCAGCAATACAGCTACTACAACTTTTCGATATCATTTAAAGTAAAATAAAGTATTTTCCTTTGGAATATATTAATTATTCCATCTTCGATTTATAATAAGAATTTCTAATATTTTAAATGGAAGAATTATTAAAAAGATATTTAGCAGGTGATACTACTGTGGTGTTAATATGTTTAAGAACCTGATGAGGATTCTGTTTTAAAAAAACACTACGAAAGTCTTTTTCTTATATTATTTGTTACTATATCTTAATAAAATGCCAATAAATATTAGATGTACATTTTTTTTACTGTGATGGATTAACATTTCGCTAAAGAAATGTTACACTTGATTTCATATATCGTTCTAAAATCGATTTATGGTCAGGTGAAACATGATAAACGATCCTCACTTATTTAGAAATAACTGCGAGTTTCCGTTTTAGAAGAAAAGATGGTGGCATCACAACACAGCGTAAGTGGTGTTAATTTAGATTATATGAGCAGTAATATTTAGTAATAGACAGTGAAATCATATGAATGAACTCCGTTCTCAATTGGAAAAACGACAGTTCAATAGATGTAAAATCAATCTATGTAATGAAATTTGCATCTAGATTAAAGCCATAAAAACATGCATTGAGATCTTCATTTTTATTTCTAATATGTATCGAATTTTCCTAGTTGAAAATTGCACATCCTGTTACTTTAGGGTCTGATTGATTTTCCAGCCTTCTGCTATGTCCAAAAAAGTACTTTCTAAATAATCTGAAAAACGAGATTTAATTTTGAATACTATTCTACGATTATATGCATGTATTTAATTGATAACATTGTCTATCTATAATTTTTGACAATACTTTTATTTCAAGACATAATTGCAATGCTTATGAGTTTAAATGTTAGGATTTGATAGAAACTGAATTTAAAGAAACTCTGCACTTTATTTTCTATTTGACTTCACTCATTTTTTCTTTTTATCTCTCTAAATTTTGTAACGAATATTAATAAATTATTGCGAATAAATTCTTGATATATATTCGCATAAAGTTTTAAAAAATTAGAATGAAATATACTTATTTACTAGGAGCCCTTAATTTTTCACAATTCCTTCATTGACTAGAAGTGTTAATATAGTATCAAATCAACACAACTGGAGAATTTAATTTGGTTCTTTATAAGATTAAAAAATCTTCAATTAAACTATAATTAGAAACTGAATCAAATGAATACTACTTATTAAACATCATTCATGCTTTTCTTTTCTTTTTAACCTGATTGAAACATGATGATGGATCATCTTGAGTGTGAGTACGATAAATCTCGAATACATAATGATTAAACAATCCATCAATAATTCTGAACAACGATCGATTAACAGTTGATTTCATTTAATTTGAAGTCACAACTCGGTGATTTGAAATTAATAAAATAAGAAATGAAAAAATAACAGTCAGCACTGCCATTGTTCTAAGAAGATAGCTAGTGTTTGTAGGGTGATAATGCAAAAGGATTGGCTAGAAAGGTATTATTCTTCTCCCTCAAAAATAAATTAAAATGCGTTCAACTTAATTATTTCATTGCCATTTCTTTTCAACATTTGATGAATGCCTTTTTTGTGTACATCTGATTGAAAACAGACTACTTCAGATATCATGATTCATGATATTTCTTTTTATTGAATGAATAAGTACGACATAAACTGGAAATGAAGTATAATCTGTTATCAAATGTAAAATTCACACATTTCTGAGAATTAAATAAATGTAATTTTCTGTATCTTTCTCATGACAATTTTTTTACTGATTCTCTTGTTTTGAATTAAAATATAGTTATAGCGTTGTTAAGACGATCATATTGTTAAGGAAAGTAATCAATTGTTATTGAATCGAAGAAAAAGATAAGCTATAGGGATTTAATTACACAGCAAAGAATCCATGGTGAAATAACTACTAAATCGTTACATCTAATTTTAAGTATGATGTAGCAATATAAAAGTATATTTAAGGAAATTTACAAATTTTTAATGTTTATTGCGTATGAAACATGCTCACAAGACAGAAAACGATTCTTTTTTACCTTATTTCGATATCAGCACAGAAAATTTTAGAACTTAATTTTCAGAATTAAAAGAAAACAAAGAAGAAGTTAGGAAAGAATTTGACCTTGAATTATTAGTGTTATTTGCAGAAATACATGAAATATATTTATATTCTTCTGATTATATATTATTTAAATAAAACTCATTCGCATTTATAGTTATTTATATGTTGTTCTTGAATCTGAATACAGCAATAATTGAATAAAATAATATTAAATCTACAAACACGAATTTTTTTGGACCAATTTACAAAAACTGTATATTTTTTTTAAATCAAATATACACAATATTCTGAAATGAATACCATAAGAGAAGCACAGAAGAAAGGAATTTTAAAAATATTTCGAAATTAAAGAATTTTGGTATTTTAAAAAGCAGTTTTTACAATAAAAAATTGTAAATATTGTTACCAAAATTCCAGAGCATTTTTTAAAGAATTACTAATTGCTATGAATTTGCAAATTGAGTTTAAATTACAGAAAGGAAAAGAATATTATTTCTATAAACATATCCAAGGGAACGATGAAAATTTTATATAAATATTTACATCATTCAGTGTTATTTTAAACACAATTGTCACACGACATTTAATCAAGATAATGCAAAAGACATTAAATGATCAAAAACATTTTCATCAATATTTAGCGTTATAATTTTGGCAATAGATCGAAATTCTATGAACAAATACATTCGACAGTTATGAACAAATACATTCAAAAGAAAGGATGGGAAATATTTCATGCTTTCACTACAAAACCGTTCATGGCATTTAGAATAAAAACATAAACATAACGCATGGTTAATTCCCACGCCATTTTTACCTGCTTGTCATAAGGAAATGCCTTATCCTTTACGGGAGTCCAAAAGATCAACTTAGCACCTTCAAATCGTTTCATAACTTGGGAGATTCTGTTCTCACATACAAGGGGTATCCAAAAAGCAGGTGAGTAAGTTAGAGGCCCTACTTAGTAGACATCCAAACACCTGAAAACGAACCACCATCCACCGAACGGCGGCACCCTCATCAACAAAGAGTCATGGAACACTGGCCTCAACTTCCGGCGATCCTTACTACAGCTGAAAACTCGATGCAACCTCACCCATTGTCATTATTCTTTTCTATAGAACGCCCGTCATTTGAAAATCCCTCCCTTTGCAGCAGCAACAGAAGAAAAAAAAAGGTTTCTTGCCACATACGAGGATGGTTTCTTGAGGTGGCTGGTTTGAGGTTGCGCCATAATTGGCCCTTTATCGCTATCTTCGGCGATTCATTAGAAGTTCAGGAAGATTCAACCTCAAGTGAAATTATTCGGCACAGTTGGTCACCTAAATGCGAACAACGGAATCCTTTTCGAAATTATTCGAGCTTATAGCTTCTGCTCTAAATAAGTTCTTCAGTATTCAAGTTTATATCGCCTCGTATTAATCAGGGTAATATTTCGTAATCTTGTTCTTATTGAGAGATGATACTAGTTGTTCGCAAAGATTTTTTGTTTGCTGGAGGTGGTTAATAGGATGCAACTGAGTGGATATCAGAGTTCTCTGCAGAAATGAAGCACACATTGTTTTATAATGAAGTTGTACTATTTTCCTCCTTATCTCACGAACGAGGATAGTTTATGAATTATCATCAAGAAAAATTCGAACGAAAATCGGTGGATTATTATCATTATTTTTTTGGACGGCTGAATGAATGATTCATTTAAATGTTTTAAATAAAAATAGTTAATAATTATTTTTTTTAAAAAAATTACAGATTATATTTAAATTTTTATGATTATATCTGTATCATTTTTTAAAAAGTATTAAAAAGAGATAAAACTTAACAAGTTGACGATATTTAAAATTCCTTGAATGTAAGAAATCCCCTTATTATTCAAAAAAATTAGACGTGATCATATTGTTTAACAAATCTATTTCAATGATAATATTGAATTAAACAAAATATTGACAAATTTATCATTTTGTTATTTGATAAAGATAAACAATGTTTTTGTGCGTGCGTGTGTGTGTTTGTAAATACGCAAACATCAATTATTGAAAAAGAAATAATGATAACGCATTAAAAGGAATGGCGCATGTAATACAAAAAGCAGCTGCTGTACCTAAATTCATTAAAATAATCAGCGCTGTTAAAGAAAACTCGCGTGACAATTAAAACGTGTCATGAAAAAATAATTTCTTAAAGCTTTGAAACTGTGCAAAATTTACTTTTTTGCAATTATATTTTTGGTAGTTATCACGGAAAAACGCCAAAAGTCAGCTTAATCTTTAAATAATTAATAAAAAATTTAAAAAATCGCTCTGAGGTGCACATTCATGACTTCCAATATTATATTATATATATATATATATATATATATATATGCCAAATTTGTAAGCTGTGTATCAAAATCTTTAGCCTATCAGCTCCACTACATACACATTCTTCCTTATTATTATTAGTACAGATGTACACGTATGTGCATAAGTGCATAAACACGCAAACGCTAATTATTGTAAAAAAAGAAATTAATGCATTAAAAGAAATGTTAACTACACGCACCTAACACAAAAATCAGCCGATATAACTAATTCATTAAGAGAACCTGAGCTATTAAAGATAATATAAAAAAATTGGGTACCCTAAGAGCTAAAACAGTTAGAAATCTTTTTCATTGTGTACTATATACGGGGAGTGATCCAAAAAAAGGTTTACAAGCGGCAGTATTTGAAAAGTAGAGATTGTGGATGGCAATATTGTTACTCAGAGTGGAGACACATGGCGCTAGTTGTCTTAAAGCCTTATCACACGGTAAAATATCGTCGGCACTTTCCGTCAGCAAACGACAACGAAAGGGACGTCTCTTGTGTGACATCATTTCAAAGTTTCACATGATTGTTTGAATTTCTTTTGCAGACTATATTTCGTCGGCATTTTCAAACTGGTTAGAAAAAATTGTCGATGACTTAAAACTTGCTTGACCGGCTCTTGAGGATAGAAACGGAAAAGTGCTGACGAAATTTCACAGTGTGATAAGGCCTTTAGACCAGTCATTTGAGCAGATATTGTTAGTACTAAAACCTGAAACAGCGATAATAATGGCAAGACGTCTAGAGAAGTGGTCATGCACAGAGGTGTGAGCCGTGATAACGTTTCAATGACCAAGAATGTGTCCCCATCGGACATTCACAGACAAATCGTTGAAGTGTACTGTGGCGAAGCAATGAGTAGACAGCAAGTGACAAAATGGTATCGTTCTTTTGAAGCGGGCAGAGAGATTGCTGGAAACATTTAAATGGAAGGTCTAGAGTCACCAGTGACCATTTCCTTTTCCCGCCATTGAAGAAATAATCATCCGTAACAAAGTTCATATCAGACGGTGATGTTCAAAAAAGTGCCGAAAACTGGCTCAGAAGAGAAGCCAAGAACTGATTTTTACCAAGACGAGTTGAAAACAAATTGGTCCAGCGACATGATAAATGCTTCAACACGCTTGGTAATTATGTAGAGAAGGGACCACCACATAAGTCTCTTAATTACATTTGTATCCTGTGTCTTTTGTAAAAAAAAAAAGCATTTTTCCTTTGCCTTGTAAACCTTTTTTGGATCACCTCCCTTACCAATTAAAACATCAAGATGAAAAAGTTCCCTCTACGTTTTCTCTCTTTCTTAAAATTATAGAGACAAATTCAAAGTTCCGTTTGTGAATTACTTTCCACAATCAAGTTCATACCCTATGTGTTCACAAGTTAATTAACCATAACTTCCAAGTTTTGTTATTTAGTATAAGTCTTATTAATCGTTATTATTCTGGTCCAAGAAGTATGTTTACACAAATCGACTTTCCGATTATAAAGAATACCTCCCCCCAAGCGTAGCGCCAAATCTGAGATTATTGAAAATATTTATTCAGTAATGAAAAGCACATTTGCCAGAGATAATTTGTGTTTCTTTATATTAAGCATCTCTATTTTGATTAGTATAATAGTATTGAGACGTTGGAAGAAAAATCCCAGGAAAAGTTAATTAGTAAAAAATTTAGTTCCAAAGTTAGAAATTCCAAAAAAAAAAAAAAAAAAAAAAAAGAATTTAGTTTTGAAGGAAAAGACTTTTGTTTAGTTTAAATAAGTTATATTGGTATCGCGTTTGGAAGTGAATTCTTAATTATGGTCAGAGGAAAGTAATTACATCTGATACCCACCGGCCTTGATTTTTAACTTATTTAAAAGAATAGACGGCGCATCAGGGGGAAGATACTTAATTTTCGAAGTAAGATTTAAAATCAATTTAATAATATAAGAAAACTAATAGCTCTGCATAATTTCTATCGCACATCCATAAAAACATATAAATAAATTTTAACCAAATTCATGATTAAGATATTTGTACATGATTTTTTTTACATAAGTTAAAGTATTAAAGCAAACTGAGTGATTTCATTAATAATCTGAAGATATGTGTTATAAATATAGCAATTTTTTAAGTAATTTTGTTGAATATTTTCAGTGAACATAAATTAAAAACTTCTTAAATTCTTTTTAATTTTGATTTATATTATAAAGGAATATTCCTTTCTTAACACTTCAACTACATCGTTGTTCTTTAGCGCATGCGCCGAACTAAACTATCAACACTAGGAATTCTGTTAAGTAAAAGGAAATGTCGTCCTCATAGGAATATTTGGTAGACATTATTCAAACACTGAGTCTGCGGGCTTAGATCAAAGATTGTTTGGCACCAAAACTTCTCAGCGACGTCTGGAGTCATTCTGAAAAGGTTGTTGAGCTGCAAACAAAGTGACCAAGCGAGGCGTTACGCAGATCATTTGCATGACTGAAAGCATCAGGTTTAATGCGCAGATCCTTGTATAGCACGCAACTTTTATGCTGGCGTATGAATATTAAGAACACGCGGAGCGAACACTGTACGACACGCTGCATAACGACTCGCTTTCAACAGTGATGCTATGGAGATTTTCTTCATATGCCAGCTTTCTCTTTAAATATATAAGAGCAGGAAATATCTTCAAGGTAAAATTGACAATCTTCAAATATTACAAAGGGTGAATTTTGTGATTGGCACATTAGTTTTAAAATCCTATGTAAATGAAATAAATATAATATCAGAAACACTAATGGAAAAGCACATTTTTAAAGAGTTTTGTAATGGAGATATATTGTTTGTCAACGAATTCTAAACCCTTCCGCGCTTTTGAGCATGCGTCAGGATGGGTTTAATTTGGAAAAAATAGGGATGAGAGGAAAGATGAAAGATATTTACATTTATTTAAGATAAAATTAATTCCGTAAATGGTGCATCCTTCCATAGTGATATAGAATCGTCAAAAAGTGGTCGTCTCAGAATATTGAAACGAACAGTATTTCATATGCGATAAACTTATTCATTTTTATTACATAAAAACGGTTTTAAAAAAACCTGCGAAACATAACCTCCGTGATGTTTTGTCTTTGTAATAATTATTTCTGAATATATGTAGAAAAAAAAAGAATTTATTTTTTAAAAAATATCACAATTTTTGAAAATAAGAAATTTTTGGCCAAATGTCTCAAAACGAGCAATCTTTATTAAAAATTTATATTAAAGATTTAAAACAGAAAAAAATTTCTGGGGCATTTCTGAAAAAAGTGTTCGTAATCTACCGATTTATTTCGAAATGAAAAAAATTCTAATTTTGCAATATTTTAATTTTAAAAAAAATGTGGTTACTTAGTTAAGTTGTATCTTATACCCTAGTGATTTTTAATTTCAAGTTCCACTCAAAACTTCAAAAAATCCTCTGTTTAAAAAAAAAAGTAATTTATTCGGCACTTTACAGAATTTATAAATTCTTAAGTAGTATTTTAAAACGTAGCATTGAAGTATCACATTCTTACCTTGAAGAAGTGAATTGGTAATTCAAATTAGGGAAAACTAAGATAAACGTAGCCTATCGGTCCTTGTTAATGCAAATTCGATCATTAGTAATGAGTATGAGATTTTTTTAGATCAGTTAAACTGAAAGACGCGTATTACATTTCGATCCAACAACAAAAGAGAAAATATAAAAGCAAGGTCAGACAGTAATGGGATTCATTGTTAGTGGTTTGATTGAACACTCTGTATACTTATCAATAAATGCGATATCATTGGTAAAAAACTTCCTCTCGTCAAGCTGGGAGACAAAAAGCAGATTTCTTTACATCTGAGTTACTATCTGGCAATATAAATTGTTGATGTTAGAAACAGCCAAAATTGCACTGTTTCTAATTAATACTTTTCAGTTCATAAGATATTGCATTTATCAAAAAAATGTCTCTCTAAAATGTCTCTCGCAAACTCTAAAGTTGTGCGTCTTAATGAGACACTAATTTGGCTAATTGTATATATATATATATTTTTTTATCTTGATTGGTAAGAAAGTTATAGAGCAATGAAAATTTCCATCATCTCCATTCCCATCACCTCTGAACAAGATGGGCCATTTACGAACTCGTCCAAGATTTTTACTTTTCTAGCAATATATTTTATATCAGTTAAAATTCAAACAAAATTACTCTAGTTGTCTTGTTGTTAATAATATAACATAGGCAAAGGGCATATTATATATATAGTTTTATCTTAATTTAACCCATAGTAACTTTATTTTAAAAACAATCTCTTATTTCCTGATCTCATTCCCCTTTGTTCCACTTAATTAATTCTAGAGAATAGAAGCTTGGTAGAATTGTTTAGTCGATTTCCAAGCTGCGAATAATTAAAGTTGCTAACCTAAACAAATAGTTTTTTTTAAAAAAGAACCCTGTGTTTCCCCTGCTTTGAGACTTACACATGCAGAAATCCCTACATAAAATCCAACCGCGAAATCAGTGATACTGGCTTGGGTGACATGCAGACAAAATCTATAAAAAGACTGTTATATAAAATCTATATAATATTGAAATAACGAATTATTAAAAAAATATTTAATTCAAACTCATATAAAGAGGCAAGAATAATCTTGCTTTTGTTTTTCTTATAACAGTTTCTGGCTGATACACACACGTCGGTCTTATTAGGATGAACATATGTACGGTAAAAGTTAGGAAGAAAAATTCCTCAGATGCTCATTTTAAAAACATATTTATACGAAACTTGTTATTTTTTTAGTTTTAAGTAATTAATTTAAGTAATTTATATGAGCTACTTATTTTTAAATAAAATTCTGAATATTCAATTAAAATTTACAGCAAATCTTAGACATTTTTTTAAAATCCGGAATAAATAACCAAAATTCAGAACTGCCTTATGAGAAATTTAATCATCTTTTCTTCGGCGATATTAAAATTCTTCACAGTAAAATATCTACGCCACAACTTCAGCTTGAACTAGACACAGTCACATACACAAATGACGTAACAGAAGATGACTACAATTTACCTTTCCAGGATCTAATATACTAACCATTAGAAGAAAGGGAAAAAACTAAAGGCTATTCTTTATTAACTTAATAAAAAAATTAAAAGAATGACTGTACATTGTTGCTCATACAACCAGAAAAAACGAAGGTTTTCCCTGCTTAATTCAACGACCTTGATTTTCTTACTTATTTAAATCCGAAGAAAATCTACCGGAAACATCGATGACCTTTGTAGGTCACTGCCTACCCTATGACTACTAGAAGGCCATGGAAAGAATCGCCATTCTATTAAAAAGCTTTGCTACATGACGTCATTCTTAGTCGACGGTGAAATACATTCTTAAGTATTGCAGTAAGGTAGGCGTTACTATGGTAACCATAAGATCCGACTACTAATAAAGACTGATGCTTATATCATGAATGCTATCCGTAAAACAACGCCCAGGGCTGTTTAAGCGGGAAAAGGACTCGCTTTTTTGTTAATGTAAAACATATAGATTCCTACTCATGGAAAAACGATTACAGTGTCCTTAGAACCACAAATACGTAATCACTTTCTTCTGCGCTATTTGCGTTTGTAGAAGCATCACACCTGCTGGTTGGTAAAGCAGGTATTTACTCATAGAAGAAGAATGCGATGTTACGTTATGAGTATCTTATCTTCTATATAATGGAATCCTTGAATTAGAATGGTATTTATAAAAGCCTATTAGTCATTCGTAAACCTTTGGGATTTTTATGTTGGATCTATTACTCAGGACGTATAGTAAAAAGATGGATATAAATAGGTGTGTAAAAAAAGATAAATAATTTAAAAATTCTTTACATGAATGGAATGAATTACTAAAAAAAATTGAAGTTTTTAAATTCAAATATTGTTAAACTGGTAATATCGTAAAAATGAAAAATGTGTAAAGTAGTTTTTTTTCTTTTTTTCTTCCCACAAATGAGTCGAATTTAATTTAATTGGAAGAGCAGTAAAAAAACAACTGTAACCCGTAATGGAAGAGAAAAGTATTGCCCTTTAGGCCTCGTTGTAGATGCCTCTTTAGGACGCTTAGAATATTAGTAATTTTTTTTTTTTAGCTGAGTATTATAACATGATAAAAAAGTAATTTTGTACCTTAGGAGCCATTTAGATTTGCTAAATCAAGAAAGACGACAAGAGGAAAAAATCATTACATACCAGCTCCAGTTATTTTTTATATACATTGTAAAAAAAATCTGTTTAAAAGAAAAATCCCTAAATGCATACACAGAGCTTTCCACACTTTTTATGAGAATATCATGAAGTGGATATGGAAGGATTAATAATTTTAAAACAGAGACACTAAAATTTAAATGAATCTATTTAAACACTTGAATTAAATTTTTATACACTTGTGAATCACTTGAAATTTAAACACTGTGAATCAAAATATAAACTGCAGAACATAACCCTCCTTTATGCTGTCCGAACAAGTCGGCAGTTTACGAATTCCAATTTCACCATTTTATATTATGCCTGAATGTAAATAATTTGGCAATAAAAATTTAATTTGTCATTACTTGTACATCTAATGACAAAATAATTAATGTTTTAAAAGTTCAACTTTGAATTTTTACAAAATGGAAAATATCTGTAACTGAGATTGATTATTTTTGAACACATTCCCAGCTAAATAAAATAAAGCTTTAATAAAATAAATTGTGTTTTAATGAAAAATATTTCTTATCTGTCATAAATCAGTAAAGAAAATGAATTGATTGGCTCTATAATGGAAAATTAAATGAAAGTTTAAAAATTTGTATTAACTAAGTAGCCTTTAAAGGTTATTTTTTAAATAAATCCATCAGGCGCAACCAAACAGTTTTAATAGAATAATAGTTTGTAGACATTGACTAATTTAACTCAATTAGCTGTCGAAAAGAACTGAATAGAAACAGAGCGTAGCCAAACGTTTGAGAGGACAATTTTGATTAAAAGTTCGGCTACAGACCATTTAAAAAAATTAAACAATTCGTCACGGCCTATAGAATATATACACAAAAAGTGAACTAACAATGTATAAGTTACTGATAAATCGTAAAGTTCGTAACTTTCTTCACTGGCATTTGTTTAAGGCTTAATATAATTTCTTTTTATTATTACTATTTGTTATTATTATTACTATTATGAATTTAACACGCACCGATATATCGATACTTTACTTTAATTATGCTTACGCACAGTCAAATTCCATTAGAGTGGATTAGGATGGGAGTACAAAATAGTTAATCAAAAGGCATTTCATTTAATGCGCAATTTAATTTAATTTTAGGTATTATATTTATCAAAAGATTCAATAAATGTCTGGGTACTCGTTTTTTGTTTTTTATATTATTTATATTATTTTTATATTGGCGTCATACATGTATATATACAGTCAAGAAAATTATTTGAGACAGTTTAAATATTAAATTAGACAATTTGAAATCATCGTCGAAATGGACATATTAATCTAATTTATTTAAAAATCCAATACTCAGTCTTTATAAAACATATTAATACTTTAAAGAGAGTTTGTGCATGGAGTTAACACATTAAATGCGGAAGTCGAAGTGCTACGATTTATCGCAGCGTTACCTAGCATACTTTCATCAAGATCCCCCGCCTTAAATGTGTTAATATAACTTGACTGTGACGAATTGGCAACTTACTTTCAATTTCTTAAAGAAAAGCGTATTAATTGCGAAAGAAAAGGATATATTTCTTATCCTCCATATAGAAATACATTAATTGAAATTTCTGGTGAGTGCGAGTTTGGGTTTTTATATTCAAGGCATACAGTTGCGTATTATAAAGTAGCAAAACACAACAAAATTTACCTAATTTGATTCACATTCATCTTCCAATTAATCGAATTATCGAACTGAGTTATAAACAAAGAAACCTTTGTATAGAAACTTTTATTTATTTAATACATACATACATACATACATACATACATACATACATACATACATA
>JAPMOQ010056882.1:851836-918627 GCA_026543055.1 Argiope trifasciata | reverse complement strand
TGTACTTCCTTTAAATATCAATTTGACGATATTAAAAAAATAGTTAAAGAAGGAATTCTGGAAAATGAAGTATTATTAATATTTTGATGATAATTTTGAATGAAATTAAAATTGATGTTTGAATGAATTTGAAATTTGATTCGTAGGCTCGATTTTATAAACATGCATTTTTTTATCCTTGTTTTGGTCGTAATAATTCGGAATCGGATAATATTGCCTAACCTTCGTCGTCTGTTTTAGATTTCCAACTCGATTTCGTGATTCAAAATAATAGATTATCATTTTTCCTCGACAAGTCATGCAGTTTGACATACATATAAAGCGGAACATCCTCCAGATTATTTTTTGTCTGTCTGAACAGGAAAGCGTGGAATTCCTTTCCATCCAAGGTTTCTGCAGTTCTTTTTTAGAAAAATATTTTATTAAAAATACTAAATTTTGCGCATCGAGACATATTTGCACACATCAATATTATTTTAATATTATGAAGTTTATATTATTATTGTTATTATTATTATGTTAATATTATATAGTTATAGAATAGGGAAAAATTATGTCGTTAAAAGATTAAGTGCTTTTTTATGAGGCTCATATCTAAACTAGAAACAGTAAGAGAGGTCTTTCCAAACTTTCTCGCTTACTTTAATAAAAATCTTATCCTAGAGAACACCTTGCATGGCATTGGCATGAAATAGTTACGAAGTTACGAAATATTAACCTTTGAGGTGAATTATAATTTTTATTGAATCGATCTTGTCATCCTTGGAGAGTTATTTATGGGATTATCGCATGACAGATAATTAATCTCTGGTATGCTGTTAATAGCATTCTAAAATCAAATTTGGGGTTCAGATCCGTTTTTCTCATCTGATTAAAACAAAAATTTGGCACAACTCTGCATTTGTAGTAACAATTCAAGTTTTTTGGCCATTACTATACTTTTTCTATATCATATATATGAGAAATTAAAAATTACAGAGCTGAGCATCACAAATTATATGTTCTTATATAATGATTTCATTGAGATTATATATTTTTGAGATATATAAACAATAAATATATGATTGTAGCATGTATGAATAAATAATACATGCTTTTGACCATTGGGCCAAGGCGAGCTGTAGAAAAGTTGATTTACAAGATGTTATTAACCTGATTGCTAAATAAATAATTATATAAAAAATAAAATTTTGTAAATTATATTAAGATGATACTACCACTTATCCAAGTATAATTGACCAAATTCTAATGCATTCCATTACCCTCACAAAGATATTACAATATTCATAAACACCGAGTGTCAGCTGATATTCATAATAGCTTTATATATATATATATATGGATATATAGTCATTTAGTTTTAATAATATGCATTTCTACATATGCATGGAATCATAAGTAAAAATTAGCCTTAAATATATCATTAATATACTGTTAAATTAAAAGTGTATTGAAATGTGAAACTAAATTGCTTAATTTATTATACGTAATAATAAATTAAGCAATTTAATTTATTGCTAAGTTCATTATGCAAAGAACTCAAAGACATATAACAAATCTGAACGTTTTTCTCCCTTTAATCCTTATAATGCGAGAAATAGCGAAGTTTTACCTCCATCAGATAAACGGAGCGACACTTGAATCCTGCATCTATATTCCCGTATCATACTAACAAAAGCCTGAACAGCATCATCAAATAACTTAAAAGGACTTCTTTTCATGATTCAGCCGCAATGTAACTGTATAAACTCATTTTATGTGGATCATATTGCCAAAATTTTTACAATTAAAAAAATTATTGATATTTATAAACAAAAAAGTTTGTTAAAGTTAGCACGATTTGTGCGATTCCACGTGTTTTTATGTAAATATTCAACTATAAAATACAAATTAAACAGTTTAAATTATTCCTTTAATTTGAATAAAAATATACTGAAAAGTTTTCAAATGCAAGTGGTTTATTTTTAACTATGCAAATACCTGGAACAACTGAACTACGGAACGGGGGATAACGAAAGATTAAAAAGTCTGCCATATAAACTGGCAAGAAATACAAATTATGTGAACTATAAAATATTATGATGATACCAACATTTTGCCAAGTAAAATTGTTCATGTTCTTATCTATTTCTTTACTTTTATTTAGTTATTACAGTATTTATAAATGTAAAGCGTCTTCTTAAATTTAATATACTGTAATAATTGTGAACAAATATTAAAGTAATATAAACCTGTATTATAATAAATGAATAAATAAAATCGTAAACATTGTACTGAAATAAAAAAAACTTAAATAAGTCAATCACATATCTATTAAGTTAAAAATATGACGAAATTCGAAATATAAACAAACAGTTTATCAAAAGATGAAAGGATCCATAATGTAAACTATCTAGAGCAGAAAAATGCCCAAATTCTCTATTGTGACACAAGATATGCAAATATGAAAGAAATATGATACGAAACATTCTATGATACATTGCAAGTAGCGCACTTTCAAGCATTCCTACCATCAAAGTTTTTGCGAAAGGACAATGGCTACAGAAATCTGTTTTAGTTATGTATCATTTAATGAAAGCTTCAATCATAAAATAAAGGAGTAAGCTAAAGCTTTAAACTGAATAATAATATATTCATATTAATGGACATTTTACTAAATACTCCTACGTGAGTAGAAACGGCGACTATGTAATTTCTGTTTTGAACGACACTCCACTCCACGCGCTCACATAAAATGGGCTCTGCGCCAAACTATGTCCTCCCACTCTTAAACAATAGTGTTCCACACAAGGCGCCTACTCAGGGTCGTCAAAAAACTTTCATTGAAGAAACGACGCTCTTCAAAGCAAATCACCAGTGCATACGAGACACAGAATATACAGTATAAGATATAAGAAATAGGCGAGGCCCGTACTGCCCATTCCATTTTCTAGCTGATCGTGGGCTGAATTAAGTCTGAGAAAGCGAAAGTTCAGGCTATTTGACATCGGTTTCGTCTTCTTTGACCTTTAACTCAGTAATGCTTTCGTTAATGACAAGGTCTTTGAAAAAAAAGAAAGAGTGAAAGTCATTCAACTTGATGTGGGTGCCGGCATATGTTTACTCGAGTTGCTGGTTGGTTTTTATCTCCTTATGACTGAAATGCACTATCAACGCAGTTGAAGATGTTTTGTCTCTGTTAGGAGGTATGCATATTTAAAAATGTCACGCCTCATCAGTTTCTTTTTACATACGGTTTTGGAAAAAAAACTTTGTTAGGTTTTGTTAGGGATGACAGTTAATCAAAAATATTTATTGGCTTACCGTTCGAATAAGTGCAAGAAGATTATAGAGATATCTTGGTGAGGGTTTTTCTTAAATTTAAATTTTTTTTCAATTAATCTAATATTTGGACCGAAAACATTTTTTAAATACTTTACTTAAATACTCAAATACTTTTCCCTTTTTTTTAAAGAAATTAGCAGGTTTTATAAAATTTTAAGATATGGAATATAGAAATACCACGTTATTTCTGTCTGCTTTCTAAAAACTAAATATTCTCCTGAAATATCTACAATGACTAAGATATGGGAATAAAGTATTTTAAAAAATCTGCGCACGTATTAAATTACCTTTTCTAAAATCATAAGATTAAATGCAAAAAGAAGATGACTAAAAAATTTTAAAAAACAACAATTAACATAAAACAAATGCTGAAGAATATATAAAACAATATACGCATAATGTAAAGTAGTCTTTATTTATAATAAATAATTAGTTTCCTAGTTGTTTTCAGCTTGCTTTATCTTTGATTAGTTTTGAAATAATCCTGAATGTAAGCTGGTTCAGCTAGTTTTTCAGGCTATATTTTGCTAATGAGCATTAAACATATGGTGTTGGGTTATTATCAATATGAGCAATATCATTTCTCTTTCAATATCAACTCATGATATTTCATAAAACTATATTATCCGAAATGCCTTTTTTTCTGTTCATGTTTGGAAAAATTTGATGTTTAAGTAAGACTTGAACAAATAAGTTTAAGTTTCATGTTTCCCATAGTAATGTACCAAGCTTAAAATTGTTTTGCTTATAACAACACTATCATTACCAACAATGACTGAGAACGCAGCATATTTAGAAACAATATTCGATTTCATGACCATTCATCTAAGTAGTTTCGTGACAATTGTGTTTGAATTTTTCACAGTAATGTTTTGGGTAATAATAGTATTGGATTTTAAAATAAATATTTGGATATGATGTACATATGAAGATGTTGCATGAAACGCTTTTGCAATCAAATAGCACTAACGCTTTATACACTCTATGCGTAAGTGTGATGAACAAATATTACTTGTTGATTGTTGCATCAAAAGGTCGATAAAATAGTACAATATCATGAGATCATGATATGATATTAAAATACTTCAGATCTTTCGATTCGCCATCGGAGGAACAGCAAAAGTAATTTAAACTTTCGAAAACATTTTCCTTTGCCATAGGCTGAAGTTCATCTAAAGGCTTATTCGAATCTGAAATGAAACTTGTGTAATGTATTTTCGAAATATCATGATTGAATGATTGCTTGTTTGCGAAGTATTGATCCATGTCTCTTAGGCTTGGTGACTTTCACTTAGTTACTTTCGCAAGTGTTTCATTGCTCTGTGTATAATAAACCCAAACCGTAAAAACATCGTTATGGCTTTTGTAATCTGAAGTTTTAATAATCCGATGATTTACAAAGAATCCGTCATCAATAGTAATTTAATATATTGTGGGGGTCATTCAGGGGTTCAGTAAAAAGTCCGAATTAATGTAACAGATACTTATTTAAAGGTTTCCTTGCACACAGCCAATTTATATTCAAAATTTTGGAGTAATTTTAAGATAGATGTGTGTGCGTGCATGAATCAATGCATGGAACGCATATCATTATCTAACCTGAACTAAGTCACCACTCAACAAGACTTCAGAAGGCGCTGTTTCTGACTTTATTATAGTTACAAGAGTAATTACAATGTATAATTTTGTTGTTCAATGTATACACGCATAATACAAATTATTTCTGATCTGATCAAAATTATTCAAATTTTTTATTTCGACTCGTACATATTCGATATTTTGATTTATATTTATAAAGCATATTTACAATACATTATATAAAACTAAACATTACTTTTTATTTCAAAACAATAGTATTTCTTCGTATTTTGTAATTCACTAATTATAGCCGCAGATGCTATTGGATGTAGTTGGTTGCTATTAAACACTGATCAGAATAATCTATAAGTAAAAATATATTTTCTCCTTTTAGATTATAATTTTGGGGATAAAGTTCTTGAAAGATATTTAAGAAAATAATTAAAGAATAAAAACATTAAATTATTTCTTCCATAATTTATGCAAAACATACATATTTATTTAATATTTATAAAAATTTTCGTAAAGTAATTACAAATAAAAAGCTACTACGTAAATAACAATAATTTTAAAAGTGACGCTCCTTATGGAAATTATAATTCAACGATAGAGCGAAATTTATTTCCTTGAATAATAATGGACATAGCCCTCAGGAAATTGCGTAGATAATAAATTCGGCCCGATGTAAATCAGAACAATTATCAACTTAGACTTGAAACTATTCGAGATGCAAATTCGTACATGAATAATTAGTTTATTTTTTGTTTTCTAGCTTTAATTTTTTAAAAAATCTATTGACAATTAACTCAACATTTTATTAATGAAAATTTACCTAAGCCTATAATTAGACACATAGTTAAACTTAAAAACGTTGCATCTGAAACAACCTTTAAAATTCATTTAAAATGCCACAATAAAAACAAATTGGACATGTTTTAAAGCATGAAACTTGTATCAGGATAAGAATTTCGATTTTTTAAATTAGAAATTTGTCAAATTTTAAAGCAAAATTCTTATTTTATACTAGAAGTTTTAGTAAATATACAGACTCCAACAAATTAAATCAAATTCATTGAAACCGGTAATCAAATATAGATAATATGCACTAAAAACATCGTTTATATACTAAAAAGTTATACGAGTAGTATTAAACTTCTTAAATCTTATAATAAAAACAATTTCAAAGAAGAAAAAAAAAGAAAACGAGAACAGTCCTAAAAAAATAAAGTCTGAAGAAAAACTATTCATTTTATAGTATGCAAAAATAGCATTTTTATTCGTAGGTAAAAATACTTGCAAAAAAACTCATTATGGAATAATAAATAGATTATAAATAGTTTTAAATAAATAGAATAAAAATAAGTTTAGAATCGAAAAAGGAAATGCGTTGTCAAATAACTGAAAAATAAAACGTGACCTCAAAATCGATTTTTGACCGTCTCATTTTTTTTTATGAACAGAAATATAGTTTTCCTTCTAGACATTTACAATTGACTAGATCATTTTCAAGGATTCATTAAAAATATTCATTAATATTCAGTTGGCTAATGTACCTGACATTTTCTAATTTTGAATAGAAATAATTTATTTTGTTTATGCAGAAATTATATTGATCGTTCTTTTCAATTTGAAATTTGATTGGATTGGATGAATTATTTGATGGAAAACACATTTTTCTAAAATTTTAGAAGTTCCACAAGAAAATAAATAGAAATCACAATGTTCTAATCTAATAGTTTCCGGCCTAATTAATACCTGTAATTCAGGCATCAATTAGGCATGAAATAATTAGCTTCAATTATGCCATTTTCAGTTTGTAGCACATTTTAATTACATTAATTAAAATTCCGATTGACTAGTAAACATCGTACTTTATTCTTTTCGTTTATTTTATAAAATAGAGCATCACACTATTCCTTTCATGATCTCGAAACCACCACTTTTCGATGATTCTATCTCGCTAAGAGATGAGAGTCAGAAGGAAGAGAATATTTCCAGAATTCTTCATTTTTTCTTTGATTCGTCTTGATTTGTACCAGACTTTCCTAAATACTTCTTCCGTTTTTTTTTCTCCCTCACAGGTATGTGAATATCGTGTTGATTTTAACGTACTATTTTATTTCAACTCAAATTTTCGTATTGATTGTTTCACCAAACGTTCTTACTAGTTTATTCAAGAATTAAAAAAAACTTTAAGGAGTGGCATGAAGAATATTTAACGTTGTTAATCTCAAAATATCATCAAAAATTCAATAACAAATTTGAATAATAAGTCTTAAAATTTAAAAAAAAATATTATTTTCTAAAAAAGTGAGTTGATAAATTTTAAGAAGGTAAATCTTCCATTTAGCCATCATAATTTAATGTGTAGGCATTTTATAGTACATAAAAGTTGCAATTTACAATAAAATGATTTAGAGTATTCTTTTCCTGATAATATTATGTTATCGGCAGCTTTCCGTGCATAATACGAATTCACTTTAGTGTTAAATGTAAACATTGGCCATCTTTCATTTCACCCCTATTTTGACTAAATATACGCCTCCTGGCGTGTTCACAAAAGCGCAGATGGTTCTCGAATAAGAAAAATACGTTTTAACATATGTATTATTCCCCTTTCCTCCATGATGAAATACCAAAAAAGGTAATTGAAAAAAACTGGAGTATTACTGCCACTGCTTTTATGTGCATTTCAATCACTGGAATATAAATGAAATTTTTAATACTCCATATTTTGGTTTTTTACTGTAATTAATGACTAGTTTAATACAGAAACATCAAAATATCTTCTAGCTCTGAGATTTGTTGCACCAGTTTTGAAAAAATCCATCTTCTACTGCTTTTTCCAGTCTTTATATGAAATTTGGCTCCATTTCGTTTATTAGTTTAGTTACAGAGTTCATTAAACAGGGAAAATTATTTTATGACCACTTTGCAGAGAAATTAAATAAATTTCAGTTCTCAGTCTACCAGCAGATGCTCATGTGAGAGAGATATACCAGAAAATAATTCCATTTTTTAAAAAAATATTTTTGATTTAGGAGGCTACGAAAGATTGACTTTGTCTATTCTTTCAATTTCTTTCAGTCAACGTTTAGAATTCGAGGCAGTAATAGAATATTACGAATCTGCCATTTGCATTAAGGGGATAGGCGCAACTGTTGGCATGTATTTTTTTCTTGTGTTTTCCATTCACTGTTTTTAAATTTAATAATTAGTTGTTTCAAAAATAATATAGTGGCAATCAACAGCTCAATTATTCGTTCGACAAACAATTAAAAAAGACTATTTAGAAGGAAATATCTATGGAAGGCTGTTCATACGAAACAAAACGTTGAGAAAATCGCAGCTTGTTTTTTTACTTCCTTGTACAAGTAGTATAAAGAAAGTACAGTAATAGTGTAAAAATTCAAACTCGAAAGTTTGACGAATCTCCACGCTTTGCACCCTCCCTAAGTTCAAAAAACTTATTTTTGGAAAACGTCTGTCTATCTGCGATAAATATAACTTAAAAACGCTTTGAAACAGATGGATGAAATTTGGTATACAGTCTTTATGTTAAATTTGTAGATTTCGATCAGTTTTTGAGCAAAATCCCTTCTGCGGAAGTGTGTTCGGCCATTCGAAAGTAAGTTTAACACGTTAACTACAAAACGAAAACAGCTAAATGGATAAAATTTGGTACACACACTTAGCATTTATAACGTAGATACTTGTCAAATATTGAGCAAAACCCCTTCTGTAGAAGTATGTATAGAAGTATGTACATCTATTCCAGTGTTTCCCAAAGTGGGGTACGCATACCCCCAAGGGTACAATAAAAGTTTGATGGGGGTAGAACTGAAGCGAAAGTAGGAAAAGTTGCTTTTTCAGCATTTGTAGAGATGAAGTCGAAAAAAAGGAACAGAATGTTGGACGTGGAACCGTATCTGAGATTTAACTTAACAAACAGGGAGCCAAATTATGACGATCTGTCATCTCAACACAGAAAATTTCATCCTTCTCATAGATACAAATACATGTTACTTACAATGCAAATTGTATTTATATTTTATTGTGAATTTTATTTCTCTTTTCGTATTATTTTGTGTATGTCACACAAAAAAAGAAGAAAATAGGTATATTTTTTATTATTATTAAAATACATTCATATTTTTGAAGAGGGATACTCAGCATTACGAAAATTATAGAAGGATTTATTACAGGGTTATTATAAAAATTATACATAGGTCAAAAGTTTGTGAAACACTTGTCTATTCGAATGTAAGATAACACGCTAACTACAAAAGGACGGCAGCTAAATGGATAAAATTTGGTATGCACTCTTAACATCTATAATGTAGGTACTTATCAAATTTTGAACCAAATCCAACGCGATGTCAACCGCCTGTCCGTTTGTACTTTCAGAAGCATAAAACAGATAATTAAAAACTCAACGTGTTAAATGTATTAAATTTGATACAAGGCTTTGTGAAAGTGTAGTTTTGGAGTCAAAATTTGTTTCAATCAGTTGGGTAAAATGCATCTTAAATACTTATCTGTTTTTCTGATGTTAATAATCGTATACCAGATCTTAATCCCCAAAAGAATCGCCAAACATCAGACGATAGATTCAGTAAAAACGGTAAATTCAACCCAAAGTTAATATTATATAAACATTGTACGCCAATACCATGCAAGGCGTTCTCTGATATAACACCTTAATTAAAGAATATGCAAGCTGGTTTGAATTGTAGTTGAAACCAAAAGTGTGAAAGGGGAAAGTAAAACTAGCTTTTAAAACCGTGAATGTAGAGGTAGCAGGTAAAAACAAGAACAACATGATCATATAAAATTTAAAGAAAATTCTATCCGATTTTAATAATTAACATCTTTAAAATTTATATTTTAAACAGAAAAACGTATCTGGAAAATACCAGCGATCTTTCAAATTAGTATGAAGATTAATCAAGACTATTTAACAACATATAAATGAAAGTTGAATTATCCGGCTTTATAATTTTCACACAGTTTACTTTTAATTTTTATTTTGACAAATTTTATAGACGTTAGCATTTGATATTTTGTGAAAGCATGGAGATTAGAGAAGAAATGTGTATTGCGAAAACAATTTTTTTTGATGAAACAGAAAATTATACTAGTATATGATAGATAAAATTTACATTTATTACAACAAGATAAAAATTATAAAACTTAATTCCCAGACTTCATTTCGTGAGAACACTTTCCAGAAAATGACGACACGAATATCCGCTTCGCGAGACAATCTGTTTTCATATTCATTGAAGGACACCTGTCGGCATGAGAAAACACCGGAACAGTTACAGTTAAGCGTTCATGAATGACAGTCTGGCCAGATGTGGCGCCAATATTGAGCTTGTTGAAATAACAGTTTTGTCAGTGGAAGTCAAATAATATGGTTTTCTAAATTACATTTTTCTCTCAGGTGGTATCTAGTGTGACAGCTTCATAAACTGATATTTATTTTAGATCTGAAATTGTATGTAATCACATTGTACGTGGAACAATAACAACAGAAAAAACTTGATTTGGCATTGGTAACTTTTTAGTGAATTGAGAAGAAAAGTTTGCTTTTGAAGGTCTAACAGTTTTGTTTTGGATTATCGAATAGATTTCCGTAGTGAAATCTACTTAAGTCGGTTACTTTATATATATATATAATTTACCGTTCTTATCATTTTCCTTTCTTTTAATGGCAAATATTGCTTTCTAAAAAATAAATAATAATAAAAATTATTTAAAATTTTAAAAGAAATTTGTAATGTCGCTTTCAAACTTCAAACAGTTTTTAAATTTTCTAGAATTCTTTTTTTACAAGACTTCTTTTTATCGCAGTTTTTAATAATTTATCTTCGTTTTTTTTTTATTATTTAGCTTTTACAGAAAATAGGCTGATGAATCTCAGCAATTATATTGGATAATAAATAAAATGTCCTCAACAGTTTTTTTTAGAGCTCTTACATTTGTTGAGAGTAACTCAATATTTAATGACAACTTTACCTAGCAAGCGACAACATCAATAAGTTGTACGTAAATACAATTACATATGTTATCCCTATTGTCAATAAAGATTGCTGTTTTTTTTTTTTGCATCAATTAGGATTAAATAAGTAAGCCGAGGACAAGTAGATTTTATATTGGGTAATAAAACCACAGATTAATTAATCCAAATAAAACCAACTGATTGTGTAATAAATATTAACACCAATTAGATAATTCTTTATACTTTTTCGCACAATTTAATTTCTTTGAATCACTCTTTTTTATACACAATTGTCAATTTCTAATTCAGTTAAATTGGCATTTGCGAAGGGGGTATCTATGTTAAATATTAGGAACACAGTAAATTTTATTTAATCGGAAATCAATTTTCTTGTAAACCTCAATCAAGCTTAGCCATTCAAAGAAAATACAGCTTACAATAACAAAAAAATGAAACTCGAATAACAATAACAACAAAATAAATCCATGAGCTAAGTCAAACCTAAGCAATTTGATTTTCTTCAGTTTCAAATAGCAAATGTCGCTTTTTTTTTTTTTTTTTTTTTTTTTTTGCGAGAATTGTACAAAATTGCTCTTCGTCAGATTGATAATAAAATTCTTTTTTACTTTCATTACCGATTTTTCTGACTGAAAAAAAAAAATGAAGGTCGAAAGATTTGAGATGGGGAAAAAAAAACCTTCGCTTTTCTAAAGATTAACGATTGGGCAATATAATAAACACGTGATCATTTCAAAATCCAATTTAAACCAAATTTTCGCAAAAGAAAAAAAGATATCTAACTTTGAGAAAAAGTTTTGGATCTTGACCGATTTTGAGATGAGGGGGGGAGGGGGGACGATGTTTTTTTAAGTATCGAAGCATGCGTAATCTGATAGCCACTTGAGTGTTTTAAACTGGTTAATGACTAATTTATTGAGACACACACTAATTAAAAATAATAATGTTCTCGGATGATACTTGAAATTTGTGACAGAAGACTTAAATTTTTATATTTATATTTATTTTATTGTTATTATTTTTGATGAAAGGAAATTAATGGAAAGAAGGAAAAAGATGAAAATCTAAAGTATTTTGAGGTTTTCGACTTCTATGTTAATTAGATATTGTCTATTTGTTTTCGAATTTAAATTTCTCTAACCTTGATTTTAAATTATGTTAATCAATGCCTGGCTGATACAAAAGGAGTAATTTTCAAACCCATTCAAGTTCATTGTTGCTTTATTTTCCTGCGCGTCTTCATAGTTATTGTCTAACGCACGATAAGAAAATTACTGTTGACTCACTGATGGCCAAAACTCATTGTCCGAGTGACTGAAAAGTTCATTTTAAAGGTGAAGTTTTCATCAAATGTAATAAAAAATAAAATTGATTATACTGCCCTTAATAGCAGCTGGATTGTCAAAAATGCAATAGGTTTTTGTGCTTGGTAGGTGATTTGATAAGTACGTGCTTGGGTTAGTGATTGGAACCCATTTAGACTCATAATGTTAGTAGGTTATGAATATTGACAGTAAATCAAAGTTAATGTATGGTTAAAGTATTGATAACTAGTCGCCTTTAGTTACCATCTGGTCCGCAGGAAATATTAGTTATATCGAACTTCAGTTAAATCATTTAAACACTCTTACAACTCTAAATTCCCCGAAACTTTCAGATAATAAAGTCTTATTTTTAACCCTTTGCTTGGTTTGGTTTGAAGTTTTATGGCACAAGGATCGATACAAATGTCATACTGCGACAAACAAGTTTATTTCTACTTCAAAGTTTAACAAAAACGCTATCTATTAAAATGATACAAAAATAAAAATTGGTAAAATAAGGATTAATTATAAAAAGTCACAACGAAACCATAAATAGTGAGTTTAAATTAAGAAATGAAATAAATTGAAAATGAATCTGCAGATTTTAAAAAGACAAAAAGGTTCCCATGTGGATCCCTACCAAGCAACAATGGTAAAGTTACTGCTGTTGTTTTGAAGTAAAACAAGTGCTGAGCATTATAATAACTGTATGGTCATACGAAAAACTGTAGCTCCACAATTACAATGTGGACACACCGGCAATTGATCATTTAATAATAGATGTTTATGTGTGAATTTAATGGGGCTGACTCTCAGAGGAGATTAAACTGTGTTCTTTTTTTAATTATGTAAAGAAAGCTAATTTTCTATAGTAGACTTATTAGCATATTTTGCACTCGGAAAAGTAATTATGTATAATTACTTAATACAAAGATATTGTTTCGAAAAATAAATCTATGTAATTGTTTCATGCAGAATTTTCCCGAAAAATTAATATACATTTCTTACAACTCTTCAGGTATTACCAACAATCAAAATTTAAAAGTAACTTTAAAAAGCAGCATAATGATGTTCGGTTTAAATGATGCCTGAGAAGAGACATTCGAATGCAAAGGGTTAAATGTCTTTTGATGCTCTGTTCATTGTATACATGGACCTTTCCAATGGAGACCAGTCCCATAACATTATAGCACTGTGAGCTATAATGTTAGATAGATAAACAATGTCGGTTCATCTTTCTAAACTTACCGATATTGTAAATATCGGAAATTTATTTATCTTGTAAGCTAAACAAATTTAAATAAAATCCTTATTTTTTGCCTTTCAACAACAGAAAAAAAAACCCATGCAATTAAATAATTGAGGAAATAATGAAAATATTTTGAATTTTAAGACAATAATGTTATCTGTTGTAAGAAATCAGGTAAGAATATTAATAGCTAAGTAAATAAAAATAAAAAGGGAAAATGTTGATGTCTATAAATTTGGTAAAATTAAAAAACAATTTTAAAATTTCTAAAACGGAAATATGAATGGTTTGAAATGTACTTTTGTGCACTAACATTTCCAGTATTTATCGCAGAAAATAACAAAAAAAAATCGCTTGATTTTTAATTTATTAAAATTTAAAAATACGCTTCGTGGTGCATGTTCCTACTCTACACAAAAAAATGCCACTATTTACGTATTTTAAAGTTTTTACGTATTTAAAAGTTTCAATTATTTACTCATTTATTTTAAAGCTTCAAATATTTATTTATTTATTTTAAAGCTTCAAATATTTACGTATTTAAAGCCTTTAGTTGTTTACTTATTTATTTTAAAGCTTCAATTATTTACTTGAATAGGTTTTTTTTTCCTAGAATTACAGCGAAATTCAGCATTTTTCGGTATCCAATGCCATACACAATTAAATGAAAACTTTCGTCCTAATCAGAGTAGACTTTATAAAGTCAGTGACTTGATGTAAACAGATTGCTTCTGCTTCTTTTTTGCTTGGAGAAGATTTATATTTCAGTTCATCTTTTATAGCTACACAATCGACAGAAGTGGCAATGTCTCTAGACAGCCAGTTCTAACAATAACACAAAACAAGAACAACCCTTCCCATAAACGGAACAAACTATCTTAAGACAAAAAAAGTCAAAAGTTGCAGTTAACAAGCACCTATCGGGATGGACAAAAAACCAGTTGCAGAGTACAAGAGCTCCCGTAATTAATCCCCCTTTGAAAATCGTTCACCTGTAAAGAGCAAAAGATTGTTACATCATTCTAATCGCACCCAGGCAAGGCAGGACCCCATCATCAGATAAAAGTCATCTGCCTCTACACAAGAAATATGGCTCATTATTTAAATAGGATATCCATCCATCTGCCGAAGCAAAAGAAAGAAGAGGTTATTGAAAGAATCGACCTGTTAATCTTCTGAAAAATCGAAGATTTATCACTTGGTCGGGTCACGTAAGTTGTTAATCTTGGCGAGAAGATTTTGGACGATACGATGAGTAAAGAGCAACTTTTTTTCCCCCTTTCTCTGAAAGACTGCTCAAGCGGTATGATGGTCATCATTTTCATTGCCGCCTTCATTAGAATGGATATTTTAAATTTTTATCTGCAAAGGACACATTGAATCGTTTTAACTCCACAAGTATTTTAATGTAGACTTGTATAGCAGAGATGAAATTTTATCATCAACCGCCTGGACGAATCTGATAGTTTACAAAAATAAAATGATTAATATTTTTATTTTACTACTACATAATAGAAACAACGCTGTTGTTTTTATTTACCTTCTTGGAATGAATTCCAATTCATATTAAATCCAGGATATCAGCGAAAGAGGGGCTCAGTAGCTATTGAGGGTAAAGATCCCTGAGTACCCGAGAGCAGAAATCTTTAGAAATATTTCTTTTAGAAAGAAAACTTTAGCTTATATGAAGATGACACCCACACACTCGCTTCCACAGCCCCATTATAGCAAGATAGAACACAGAACTCACCTCTCAGACAGAACCAAGACCGAATCAAAACTCGGATCCGGGTCACCCGAGTTTATTTCCAGAACTGTTTCCAGCATGGAATCAACTCTTGCTACCGATGAAATACGTTGCATCAACTGAATGGTAAAAATAATGTACACTCTTCATTCTCGGTTTCGATAACTCTCTACATTTTTACATACTCGTTAGAGTGTTCTTATTTAAACAAAATAAAGAAGTAAGATGAAAGGAGGAGATATTTACTTTAGATTATATTAGAATTGGTGGTAATACTTATGCTTATGCCTGCCTTACCGAAGTACAATCTTCGGAAAGAGCTAATCTCGCGTCTTTAAAATGAACAATATGTTGCAGGTAGGAAGACTATCATGACATTAAAACATAGCACAATTCAAAATGCCGTTAGACGTCAAATGACGTGAGAGATTGCCATATGACTGCAACGTCACTTACATTACCCTAATTAAATGGTATAATGCTTAAAGATATCTATTTTGATTTCGATTCACACATAAAAGATTTGATTTCGATTACTACTCGACATTTTAACAGACTATTTAAATATAAAAGGCATATCGTATATTTAGATAGTCTGTTAAAATGCCTAGTTCATGGCCTTTAATTTAGAGTCTGATAACCACTTACATCCTAATCAATATCAAAAATCCGTAATATCTTATAACCAATAGGTTCATAATTGTAGGCATGAGTGACATCATTAGTAAAAAGATAATTTCACTAGTTCCTAAATTGTTTCAGTTTAAAATAATTGCAAAAACAAGATTTTTTTTTAGCGGAATCTATAATTGTGGAAAATTTTGTGATCCAGCCCATTAAAATTTTACTTTCAGTTACATACTGTCATCGCCTACAATCGATGTTCCTTATTATCAAAGTTAAAACATAGTAATTTGTGGACTAGAATTATTTTGTAGCTTGGATAGCCCAATAAAGTCGAAAATGAAACGAACCATTTATATTTAAACATAAAACATAGTATCCGTCTGATTTAACCATGGATTTATTACCTCCAAAAAATTCCTTTGAAATGTTTTTACAATATGTTGAAAATGTCTAATGATATCAACGACTTGATGCTGTTTGACTCTCATCTTCCATTCAGCTGATATAAGTGGTAAAAGTAAAAAGACAATATACATGTTGAGTGATGTTGACTAGCTGAGAGAAATACATTTTAGGTATTAAAATTATTTACAGAAAAGGAACTACAGAGAATTGGATTGGATTGGATTTTGGAGTTATAGGCGAAAGAGCCAGAATTGACTATACTGAGTCAGACACACGGTCAGATTGAAAAACCCATATCTACATATAAATATCTGTAAAATTAAAAGCTAATAAAATTATAAGGCAATGCCTCTTAAAATTTAGCGATATTTAAAAAAACTGTAACAAGATGAAACATTAAATAAGATTATATAAGCCAACTGCTTGTAAAAATTTAAAAAGAATTTTGTGAGGAAGTTCTCCCACAAGCATCTGCATGTCCACAGTTGAAACATTAAAAAATCGTAAACGATGGTGAATAAAATCGGGGCATTCAATTAAACAGAGGAACAACGGAGAAAAATATACTTAAATGATTCAATTAAATTATAATTTTGTAGGCACTCTTATAATGTTAACAATAACTGATAATGACAACGTCAGAGCAACGACCTCTAAAGTTTTGTGACGAAATGACTCATTTCAGAACTACCGATGGCATATGCTGCATGCTTTTACCCACTCTGTTGTTGCTGTTATTTATGGCAATTCACAAGTCCGCTGACAGAAATCTGTCAGCGATTTAAGTCGAAATAAGCGTCTCTTGTTTTGTTCGGTAGCTCCAACTAGGGCCAAAAGTACGACTAAGCTACTTCATGCTTCACATTCGCTTGCACAACCCCCTTTTCACAGGGGAGAGCATTCGTACAACTCACAGATAGAACCGATGAAGGACAACCATGCCGGAACCATGACTCGAACCCAGGAGGCTCAAATCACTGGGAAGACACGCTACCCCTATGCCAGGGTGCCGTCTCAAATCGGTTTAAACTGGTTGATGACTTTAATTAAGACAGATAATGACTTAAAAAATAATAATGTTCTAATAGGGTATTTGAAATTTGAGTCTGTAGATTTCATTTTTTTATAGTTTTTGTTTTATAATCATGAAACATGCCTATATAATATTCTACATTTACATAATAATCTATATTAGCAAAAGTGATTCAAATTATTTACATCTCCCAATTTGGACTTAAATATCTTATTATCTTGGAATGATAAAAGTAGTCATTTTGTGCTTTTGACTATGGTATTGATGTAAAGGTATTTGAATAAAAAGCATGTAACTTAAAAAACTAAACGAGTGAGATTATAACTTTCAAAAACAGTAAGTTATAACAATATATCTAAAATTTCGGTAAGTATTAAAGATATTAAGTTGAAATTTCATCAATAATATTCTAACTTTTATAGAGAATGGTCATTTATCCAATTATGGTCATAAAAACATCAAAACAAATTTTTTGTTATAAAAAATAAAATTTTCTCTCTAATTGATATTACTAAGAGTCAAGATTTTAAGACAATTGAAGGAGAAAAAAACAGGAACATCTGTCTTCTATAAGAAAAAAAACAACTAATGATTGTTTACAAATTCGGAAACTACTCGAATGCCATTTTTAATTGGGTGAGATATCGAATGGCAGCTACTAGGCAGCAGGTGTTCAAAACATTTTAATTTAAAGTAAAGAATAGATGTATTTCACGTATTAGGATGAAAAATATATAATAGAAGGCCTTTTAAGAGGTTCATTAAAGATTTATATAAGAGCATGGATGCCGGCGTTCTGGTATAGAGATAGCGTGTCTTCCCAGTGATCTGATCGTCCAGGATTCCAGTCTCGGTTCGGGCGTGGTTGTTCTCCTGTGTTCTATCTGTGAGATGTATGAGTTTGCACCCCTGTAAAAAGGCGTTGTGCAAGCGAATGTGAAGCATGAAGTAGCTAAGTCGTACTCACGGCCCTAGTTGGCACTACTGAAAAACAAGGGACGCTAATTTAGTTATTAAATCGCTAGCAAGTGTGAGTAGTCAAGTTCAAGTTATGTGTGAATGTGCCCTCCCCCCACTTCGGTAAAAAGGATTTATGCAAGCGAATGTGATGCGTGGAAGCTATGTACTCTTGGCCCTAGTTGACGGCACTGAAACAAGAGACGCATCCTTGGCTTACATCGCTGATTCCAGCAATTTATATGTATATATAATCTGTGTGTGTGCGCGCGCGTGCGTGTGCGTATGTTTGCGTGCATGTGTGTGTGTGTATAAAGATTTAAAATTTTTGAAACATATGAATGTTCGAAAACATTGTAGAAGACTTTCCATTTTTAAGTTCGCTTTATTCCATCTCATGAGACAGGCATATTTACAAGCGGCGTGGACAAGTGGAAGTGGTGAAATGGCATGAAATTAATTTTCCCTCTTCCTATATACCATTTTTTATAGGGAAAATATTGTTTACAGTACTGATATACAATTAATATTCTCATAAGGATTTCTGCTTGTGTTAATCTCAAAGCAAGGGAGACATAGAGATCTTTTTAAAAAAACTATTTATCTTGGTCAGCAACTTTTAACAATCACTCGCAACGTGGGAATCACTGACTAAGCATTTCTTGAATTAAGTAGATAACGCGGAATCGGATCAGGAAATAAGAGAATATTTTTTTAAATGAAGTTACTATGGGCTAAATTAAGATAAAACTTTAGAAATTAATTTGGATTTAAATTAAATGTTAAAATATCACGACATACATATACACAAAAAAACACACACATTATATATAATTTGTTTTTAAAATTTTGGAGCAAAAACAATGTTTTGGAGCTTAAATAATTTTCACATGAAAAATAAAAATCTTTTTTTTTTTTTAAATATCGATGTTTTCTTAATGTATGCGTAATTTAATAGTCCTGTGGTTGTTTCAAACCATTCACAGGACGGTTTAAAATGGTTAATGATTTAAATTAATTAAAACATATCGTAAGAATTCTGAGAATAAATAATTTGAATATCAAGTTGCAACTTTATTTGGCAATAAATCGCCAAATGCGACAACCTTTGTCATTATTTTCTAGTAACCCTAAAAGCGAAAAATTGAGGCACAGTAAGGGATAAATCACCAATTTGTTGCTTGCGCGTTTTGAAGCTTCAAAAACCTCAAACCATGCTCTTACATAATTTAAAAAAAAAAAATCTTATACCATTTACTCTTTCAACGATCTTTCCCTCGATTCACATTGATCACATGTTGTTCCTTCACCTCCAGGTCTATATTAAGAATTTCAAATTTAAATATATCACTGATTCACTTTTTAGTTTCAGAATAGAACAGTAACTAAAAAGGAAAAATCCAAATCATTGACATTCTATAGAATTTATTTTATTCTCACATTACAATTAAATCTCTTATTCAGCCTATTCTTCAGTAATCTATTTTAAAAATTCTTTTATGCATGACGATATTTATGAGCTACCTGGAATTTAGTTCACATATGATATTAAAAAATCGCTCAAAACACTATAGGGCAATCGTTGGACATGAGACTATCAAATATGGCGTGTAGTTACATGTTGGATAGTAAGTGCTCAGTTTTCAAAATTTTTTTAAATTTTAATGTTTACCTGAATAACTTCGGAGCATCTGTTTATATAAAAATTATTTCACATTATTTTAGAATTCAAGAAGTTTTTTTAGTAGTATCAATTCTTATAAAACTATTTCTCTAATTTTAATAAATTTTTAAGCATACTTTACAAGAATAATTTTCCTTCCTACTTTCTCATGCATCCTTGCGACTAATTGTCAAATATCGCAGTCTAATCGGTTGTTTAATAACTATTACTCTCCAGTGGCATAAATCTATAATACACAAATATACATATTGGCGAGTATGCGAGAAAATTTCGTGGGGAGCATTCTCACTGGTTATTATACTAGATTAATATTCAAATACTCTATGATTACATTAAAGATATTTTTATAAGAAAGTTATTATATTTATCTAAATGTGAATTTTTAAAATGAAATAAAAATTGTTAAATCAAGCCTTAAGCTCTATCAAGTCACGATGATTCAGACTGAAAGACTGTGACTCAATTATCTTTTTCAAAACTAAAAAGACAATAGTAGTTTAAATAGCAAAAATAAGAAATAAATGCAATACAATTTCAAAATGAAATGTTACGCATCAAAGAAACATTTTTGATTATGTGTAATATCCCATCGAAACTCCAGACATGAAATTATTGATCGTATCTTTCTAAACATATCGAAATCTCCCAAGTTTCGTTTTTATCATATCCCGTTATTGCTGGAAAATATATTCCGACAAAAGAATCTCCGCTATTCTTTTTCTTCCGCATAATAACTATAAACTGGTTCCCAAAAGTCACTTTCGGAAAATATCCCAAGTTCTCGAGAAGTGTGATAGAATCAAAACCCAAACTTAGTCTATTAGGTTTCAAATTGAATGAGAAATATGCATCCAAGTGGAAACACCGCCACGGCATCAGGAAAAAAAAAAAGAAAAAAAAAAGTCACATAGATGTTGTTCTTCGGAGAAAAATGGCGAAATCCGATGTCGTCGATGGCAATGACCACTACTTCATTGTGATACGGGCAGTTTCGGTACCAAGGGTCAAGGTTTCATTCAATAGTCTGTTACTTGCTGGAGATGCAAGTGATATGATGATGCATCTGAATTCCCCGATTGATAATGGTTTTTTATTGAAATTTCAGCGGTGCCTCATTGACTGGCGATATTTGAAGGACTATGAAGGACACGATTTTAGAAGTAAATGCCCAAGAGTTGGCATCGTGCTTAGAATGTTAAATAAGTTAATGCAATAAATCAAGAAAACACGAATATCGGAGAGTCTAGATTCGAGCCATTTATTGACGTCTTTGAGAAGAGAATAAAATTTTGATATCTCATTTTGTTCAAAAACATTTTGATAATATAAAATAAATGATATGAGTCATCATTTGAATCACATAAGATCACTTTGTCCTGATTTCATTTGAAAACACTTAGAATTTCTTTCTGGTCTGTATATGTCGATATAGTCACACAGCAAAGGATAAATTTTGAAAAGATTTTTCAAATATCGCCCAGAGACATATATCAAGAAAAATATCGATATGAACACTCAGAAAATTAACATCAAAAACTTTAAAATGAAACTAAAATTAAATTCACAAAAAAATTAATTGGTAAATTTTAATGAAATATCTTTAAAAAGATTATTTTCCATTATGATTTCTAAAGAATGGAGATGGAAACCATGTTCTGATAACTACATTTTGAAAAATAAGATGTGGAATATTATACATATAATTCAAAAATATTTTATCTGCATTATCTCTTGTGGTAACATTAATATAAATTAAAGTTAACGATAAAATCACTTAAAAAAATTAACTAAATGAGAATTGTAATGAAATATCTTCAATTCTTTTCTGTCATAAATTCTTAACACTTAGGAAATAAAAGAGGAAATGCAGAAAATTTTCTGGGCCACTGCATTTTAAGGAAAAGTATTTGAAATTTTTTTATATATAATTTTAAAAAATTCTTATTCACGTTATCACAAATTATTCTTCATAAGTAATGTCTATTTGTATTTTCAATTCATTCTTTTTCTCAAATGTATTGAGAATACATTTGGAGTAAGAAGAACCTTTGAAGAACATTTCTTTCCAATAAAATTGTTATTGTGGTAAAATATTGTTACTGAGATATTGTTGAAATGATATTTTAAGCTTTTCTAGATCAAACCGAAATCAATTTACATTTAACTCTGTCGCAAAATGCGATAGTTCCAAATCTTGTCACTGAGATTAATTAAAATCTTTTTCAGATTGGCAAGACTAAAATTCTTAAGGAAAGAATAAATATGCTTTTGCTTACGTAGAGCAGATAGCAAAAGCCTTTTAGATAAATAATATATAAAATAGTTATTCGAATAGTTAATTTTAGAATTCAGTCCAACATCAAAATTTTCATGGCATGCATTAATCTTGTAGTGTTCTTTGGTGTTTGAATGTTTTTATTTGTTAATTTACGTTTATATTCGTTTATATTTACAGTTTATCTCTGCGTGATCTGTTCCTTTCTTCTTTTTTTCCGATTCCTACGATTTGTTCTCATTCTCCCTTTATACATCCTGTCCAAGTTTTCAATCGTTAAAAAAAGTTCTTTTTATTCATCCACTCAAGTTCAAATATATTTTTTAAACTTGTAGTGGATAACACTTGACGTTAATATAGCTTTTTTGTTAAAAATATTTATTCATTAATAAAATTTTTCCAGTAATTTCTATTTGGTCGCCAAATGGTCGTCAAGTTTGTCAGTAAGCTCAGCAAATATGAGTTTTATCAGCTTGTAGCGAAAATGAAAAACAAAAGGCAGTAGCTCAATCGGTAAAATGCCAGGATCTCAGTATTTTTCAAGTGAAGGTGAAGAATGTGAGTACAATTCTTGCTAAAATCAATAATTTTTTATACTTATTTTTTGATACTTAATAATTTTTTTCATAATTATTTAATAAAAAGTAACTTTAATGAAAAATTTCTTTGTTAACCCAACTAGGAATTGAATAATTTTTTTTATTTATTTTCTGTTATTCCCGAACCTTGATTTTTGGCCTCCCATGAATGTTGACCTTTTGACCTTCAATAACCAACACAATAATAGAGTAATTAAAATTAATTAATTAAGGGACACAATAGATTTTCCAAAAATTTGTTATTAATTGAAAACAAACTTTAATGAAATATGTTATTTACTTTTATTTAAAAAAATCATATTCTGGGAATTTGATCCACAACAGTCGACAACAACTTAAATGTTCCTGAAAGCTGAAAACAATCATTATAAACTTACACAATTAGGACCAGAAAATCAAAGAGAACGAAGGAAATAGTGAGATTTTATTACAGGTGAAAAACTGGAGCGGAGTTAATTTTAGAATTCAAAAAAATGTGGGGTATCACAATGTCGAATCTGAACTGCTCGTTAGGGATAGAAATAATTTCCAGCCCATTGGCCATTATTAGAGTACACAAAATATGTATGTGGTGACCTATTTTTTTCTTTTATTTTCAGTTCAATAATTTAATAATGTTAATGGGAGAAATTTCAAAGGTGCAACAGCTTTAGAATGTAGAAACAAAATAACATATTTTTGCTGAAATCAAGATGCACGGATAACATTTTTATTCAGCAGATGGTCGTGAGGTACTCATTTACTTTTTAAATATGATTAATTTCTTTTTATTTTCAAATTGTTTTTAAGGGTCATTAAAGGAAATCCATATATTAAATAAAGGGAATTTTATCCCATTTTGAAATACAAAAATGATCTGTTTAATTATGCAAGTTTTATGTCGCAGCTATTTTTTTCTGCGATATATATTTTTAAATATATATTTAATTCCCTCTATAAAATCACACCGATATATGAGCTCAATATTTTTCATTATAAAAGTCGCTAAATTCATAACAATGAAATAAGTAAATACATATACATTATTTTCATCTTATACGAATGATAAGGCAAATACTAAAGCAATATTTCATCATTAACATGGGCCCTTCCTGTTTATTATTATAGTAAAGAGAATAAAATATTTAATTTAAAAGGAATGTCTTTCTGATAGCCTGCTTTAACCAAAATTTGATATGGTTAAATATTAGTGTTATAAATCCTTACCATGTTCCTCCCCATCTAATTGCCGTTCAGTTCTATTTAATCATCATGTTCACACAAACAAGACAGACGAATGGACAAGAATGCCGGATTTAGAATAGAATTTAACACGAATGAAGAATTTAGTGTCATTTCAAATATGATGCTGTCTTATCCATTTTATTTGTTTAGTTATATTTATTATATGTATATATACGCCTACGTCAGGGCATGTACTAACATAGAGTTAAAGCGTCTTCGTGATCTGGGCATCAAGGATTCGATTCCCGGTTCGGATATGGTTGTTTTCCTGCGTTTTATCAGTGAGGTGTGTGAATGTGCCCCCCCCCCCTGTAAAAAAGGGTTGTACAAGCGAATATGACACTTCAAATAGTTAAGTCGTATTCTTGGCTCTAGTTGGCGCAACCGAAAAAACATGATACGCTCACTCGGCTTAAATCCCGGACAGCTTTCTGTCAGCGGGCTTGTAAAGTGCGATAAACCACAACAACAATTGTACAGATAAATAGGTAAACTGACGCCTGAACGGATTTGGTTAAAAATTATGTAGGATTCTAACAGGATTTGTGTAAAATAACATAATACCCTCATACCTGAAATCACATCATGATTTTAAATCCATTTTGACGTGCAAAAGGGAAATAATAATTGCCTCTGCTTCTTCCATACGTGTTCCTACAATGAAATTTATTGTAAAAAACGCAAACATCCATCTAATTAGATTTTCATGTTGTTTTCATTATATACACACACACACTGTTGATTGAATTTTTCTTGATTACAATACTTGATTGCATATGCTATGGGAAGCTGAGTCTCATATGCTAGAAGATTATAAGTCCCCTTGAACATTTGAAAACTAACTTGTCATAAGAAATTTCCTTCTCTCAGCTTATTCTGATAAGCACAAGAAAAAACACATCTCGAATATCAGTTGAGCGTTTTCGGTCCTCGAGAAACATGGCGACAGGAATCGCGCGTATTTAAATGTCGCGCTCCACCGGCAAGGTCAATGAGAAGAATGCGAAAAAAAAAAGCAACCAGGTCGTGACATACATTTTGTTTCGTGACAAAGGGCGTTAGTGGCGCGCTTCGAAGAGCCCACTTTTGTGGGCGAAAAATTCAGTGAAAAATATATATACCGGAGAATTTTTCTCGCTAACACTCTGAATGTTGACTAGAGATCCATGCACAACGGTCTTTGGTAAGCGCGGACCTGGCAATTCTAATATAAAAACATAAAAATGGTATTGAATAATAAGAAAAACTAAAATGAGACGTTATTTTAGAATCTATTGATGCAGTCGAAATCATGGATTTTTATTTTCTGCTGTTTCATCAATTCTTCAAGTATTGATACTTTTTTTTACTATTTTTTTGTATAAAATCGTGGCGCTACGACCTGGTTTACAAGCAGATATTATATTTGTAAATTGTGACATGCAAGCAAGATTTGAAAAATTAGTTTAAAAGAGTAGGATAAAGTGTTGCATTTGGTGCTGTCATATTAGGCACAATTGCTTTTCGGACACTGGAAGCTAAGAAAGAAAGAATTAATCAAAATTTATTTGGGTTTAAACTGCTTTTTACGCTACTTTAAAAATGTAAAATCTTGTGTTTTCCTGCATTCAATTTTATTGAGGTAAAATTGGTTTTCCAATTTTTATACAATTTTAACAAAATTTTAAAGTACCTTTTATATCAATACTTTTCATTGTTATAATTACTAGATTTGCATTAACGCGCGTTGCTATGATATTACATACGCATTTTCCGTGTTTTTAATGTAGCTGTGTAATTAAGAATTAAAAAAAATAAGGTATAAGGAATTAAATACAATACATTTACTTATTACTATGTAATCAATCATGCTCTTTATTGAAATGTTCGTTTCGAACGACTGTAAAACAAAAGTTTTGATTTTCTACAAGAGAATCATGCCCTCGAACTTATTCAACTTAAAATTAAGTATAGTTTAAATTTTAGAACGGGTGTCTTTTTCATCTTTCCTAGCTTGACTAAGATGTAGCCTCCTCCTTTTTCTGTAGTTTGCCAATTGATTCATCTCTCAATAGTTCAAGGTAAATGTTATGCAAGAGTATACAAATTGTGTTTAAAATGTTCTTCAGATTTTAAGGTTATTTTTTAGAAATTACTTGAAGATTTTTAATGCTGTTGACATGTAACGAGTAATCTTATTGGTGATCTGCAACTAAATTTTTTTTTAAATCTATCATAGCATTTAATATTTACAAACTGTCATATAGAAATTAAAAATCTATATAAAAACTAATAGGTTTTCGACATTAAATATAGGAAATAAGGTGGCGACATTTGTATTGCTTAAGAACCTCAAACCGACTCCATTATAAATGAACTGCTTGATAATTTGTTTTCAGTAATTAAATAATAAAGAAAGAAAGAAAGAAACCTTTGATTAAACGTTACTAAAATTTAATTAATGTAAAATAATATGGATATAAATTTCGTGACTCTCCACCATTTTTAATTAAAAAGATAAAGCAAAGATATCTCAAGTTATTTCTTTATTCCTGTATAAAATTAAATAAGATAAGGCGAAAATTTTTGTAACATTAATTGATATTAAATCTTTGAATTATTGAGGAACACTTCGAACACTTTGATATTTAGGAGTTGTGTACACTTTTCTTCTATAAACCGACTTTTTCAGGTCACGGGCTACTTCTAAATTTTTCAAGGTGTTATGGTCCACCCAGTGGTGTAGATGTGGTCAGGTAAAAAAAAAATGTCTACAATATTTATTATAATTTAATAATAAATACGAAATGTTTACTTATTTACATAACTACAAACATAATAATAATAGCAAGATACAAATATAATAATAATAGCTGTCAGTGTTCCATACATATGTTCCTTTTAATACACATGAAGTGGTATCTTAATAAGCCAGTAACAGTCCCTAAACATTGTTGATCACTTTTGTCTAGCGGATATGTCACGCGACTCCAAATCATAAGGTCGCGAGTTCGATCCTTGGCGGAATTCAACCTGTACCTTGGCGCGACATCACAATCCAAATCTCCACATTGGTGACCTCGGACAGTGAACACGCTCTTTCCTCTCCATAATGCTTGGCGCTATCAAAACACTCTCTTCGCTCGCCATAATGCTTGGCGCTACCGAAGCTCTCTTTTCGCTCGCCATAACACATGGCATTACCGAAACACGCTCCACGCAAGCCAAAACGCTTGGCGCTAAAAAAAATCATTCGTCTCTCCGCGACTCACTGATGGAGGAGTATTGTGCTTATCTTAATAAGCCAGTAACAGTCCCTAAACATTGGTGATCACTTTTGTCGAGCGGATATGTAACGCGGCTGCAGATCGTAAGGTCGCGAGCTCGATCCTTGGTGGAATTCAACCTCCACATTATAGCGACTCTACTAATACCACTCGCCACTTACACGCGTTAGGTCTTTGTAAAGGCGATCAATATGAAAGGTCTTGATGTTCCACCGGTCGATCACGATAGACTTAAAGGCCATTCCTGCTCAAGATATTATAAAGGACCACAAATACAGCATATTTTAGTAACGCACTATGCTATTCTTTCCATAAATTTGGCTTTCATATACATTTCGAAGGAAATATTTTCCCCTTCGAATTTCTAATATATTTATTCAATCAATACCTCCTTTCCTCTTCTGTCTTCGTGTGCTTCCTTTGCACGCATAATGGAATTTGAGTAGACTATAAAGAAGGCGGGAAAGAACGAGTGGAATGTCTCCCCGTTACTTCCACGTGTATTGGTGCAATATTCCACGTTTCGTGCTTTCTAATATAATGAAGAAATCATACATGTAAAATGTCTTACTTTCCCTAGATTTGATTATAATTTGGTACTAATTTAAAATTTTGATCATAAGAGCGGATGTCAAGTTTTATTTATCTAAACCACTTTAATTTTGAGTTATTGCGCTTACAAACACACACAAATATACAGGTTGATGGTCACACCTTTGATTGATTTGGTCAAAAATTTAATACAAGTCTATAATTTTATGTAATATAATACTATGTTTCGAATTTCATCCGTTTATCACTTTGCGTTTTATTATTGTTATTATATATTTTCACATATCTACACATAAACAGTGACCCAGAATTCACGTCAATGGATATCGCCCAGAATTTAGTAAAAACCATTTCATCGTTTTAACACTCTAATTCTTTATTATTATTATTATTATTATTTATTGTACACGATTTAAAAATGTGTTTTTAGGAAGAAAAATTTGAAGCATGAAGTTTCATAAAAATGCCGAGGTCGTATCCGATGAGTGCAATACTTTCTATTTGTGTATAACATAAATGACTTGAATATTAGCAAAATTCGTTCGAGTCGCATAAAATACTAATGGCATCACTTCAGATTATTTTATCCGTAACAAAAAATGTTTAGTCAAGTTAATCTATTATTTATTGATTAACATTAAAAAAAATCTACAATAAAGATATATTAAAAAGTATCTATATAAAGATATATCTACAATAAAGATATATCGAAAAGATAAATCTACAATAAAGATATAATTTTTCAAAAAGTTAAGAAAAATTTCGCCATTCTTTTTGCACTGTTAATCATAAAGGTAATAATTAGACTATGACGCTATATTCGGGGACGTCACATGATATGCAACAAAATACTCGTGTTGACGGTCTCTACCTGAAATTATAAAAATTTGGCGCTGTTTACCTTGTAGGACATCCAACATATTCTTCATTTCCCTTCTGCACTTCTATATACTTTTCTCTACTTTATGTTCTCGATATAGAATATATATTGAATGGAAGTATATATACTTTCATTTGACAGATGTTACGCCTCATACGTATCGGATTAGAGACAAATTCTACTAAATACTCCTTTCTTTAAATTAAATTTTTACGTGATATCTTCTGCATCAGTGATGTAGCAATGATTTTCGTTCCTTTTTGGCAGCTGATAATAAACTTCTACAAAGTAACAATTATTTAATGTACATAACATATTTTTCGATTTTTAAAAATCTAGTTCCTATTTCTAAGTTGCTAATTCAGCATTAAAAAAAAGAGGGGGAAGATGCAAAAATTTTAATGTCAATTTGAATTGACTAATTATTTTTGATATGTCAATCCAGAAGTGGACAATTCTCTACTATGGTCTTTCAATGGGGATATGGAATTAAATAGGTTCTTCCTCTAAGATTTAACCATTCTAAAAGTGTATTTTATGAACATAAAAATTAATGAGAGTCTTTTTTATTTATTGAAATATTGTATATCTTATTTATTATGCAAATTATAATCCATCGTTAATAAGAGACAATATGATGGAAAAATTCATGGACCAGTGGTCAAATGGGACATTCTTATCTAAATTCTTTGTTACTTCAATCAATTTATTAACAGAAAAAAAAATGTTCAGACGCTTTTTGAGTTATTAAAGCCATTTTTTATTTAATTCAATTTGTCTTTTATCATTTTTAAAAACCGTTTTTGATTTTTAAAAAAGAGACCTAGCGCTGATGGCACATAGTTCAAGATTTATTTAAATCTTTAAATAAACATAATGACAGAAAAAGGCTTATCATTACTTTGTGGTAATGGGATTTCAATTAGAATGAGGGCTATCATGACTCTTCATTTGTACTCCAGAAACAATGAGATTAATTGCTTCAAAAAGAAAAAAATTAAGGAAAAAAATCGTTAACTATTCTGCATTTTATCTAATGATTGCAGATTTCTCCCATCTTAGTACTATACTAAAAAAAATCTGAATCTGCCAGAAGGGAAAGCCAAGGCTGGTGAATTTGTGTTTGATTTTCAACTTCAAAAAGATGAGTACATTTACTGAGAGAGGGAAAATATGACACGTTTGCAAGAAAAAAAAAAAGAATTGTTGTAAATACGATAGCATTCTATTAGGCACACGCCCCCCCCCCCCCCGAGTTTACTTCTCATAATTGAATTTATCTTCAACCATGTGCTATAAAAAAGTGAAATGCAAACAAATTTGGGAAACTTTAAATCCATCTCCAAATTTACCAAAATAGACTCGTCCGATGTCACGCTCTTGTTTCATCTCACCCATCAAATACATCAGAGCCAGGATGTAAAATACGGGTTTTTACTAAGTAGAAACTAATATGCTCAGCGACAAATCCGCTCTCCACTTTTTTTTCTTTCCGCTTTTGATTTTATGGTATTAAACAAGCTGGAATTCGTATAAAATACTGATGATATCATTTTCTTAACTACTGTTTAAGAATGATGAATGAAACTTTAGATAACAGTAAAATGCCAAGATTTGCTTAATATTTTCGATAGTTAAATATGCCTCCTATATGAGAACTAGATTTAATCTGATTTTGCTATCTTAATCTGATCAAATTCCGTAGTGTCAAAGGATGTTCTTCAAAATAAACAATAACAAAAGCATCAAACCGGAAATAATGCGTTTGGACTTTAAATCTTTTAAGAAGGTTATTAAGCATAGCTAGCATCCCGTTACGTTTGCAGAAGTTAGATAAACGAAGCGTGATTTAAAAAAAGAAATCTACTAAATACAATCTCTTCTATGTTTAGATGGAAATTTCTCATGGGATTAGAATGAAATCAAATTAATATTTTTATAAAAGAAATTTCCGTATAAGACAATTACTACCATTAACTTGAAAATTCATGTTATTGTTTCTTATGGCACTTTACAAACCAGCTTACAGATCAGTCAGCGATTTAAGCAGACGGATTATTTTAACAGTAGCGCCAGCTAGGGTCAAGAACACAACTTAGCCACTTCATGCGCCACATTCGCTTGCTCAGCCTCTTTTTACAGGGGGACACATTCACACACGTCACAGATAGAACATAGAAGAAAAATAATTAAGCTAACGAACCCGGATTCGAACCCGGGAGGCCAAGGTCACAGGAAAGATGAGCTACTCCCATGCCAGGATTCCGGCTGATGATTCATTTCTTATATCTTACGCATTCCAAGATCATCTTTAAAACATCTAGTTTCTAAGATCATATCCATTTATTTCAAAACGAAATTAGCTACCAATCAAGAAAATGACTTTAAAGATGATGCTATTTTTTAAAATTAAATTTAACTCTTTATACTGGAAAAATTAATTCGATGCATAATTATTCACATAATACAAAGATTTGTTTATTTCTCTGTAAAAATAAGCATACTTAATTGTTTTAGGATGAATTTTTTTTAAAAAATTAATCTACATCTTTTTACTATTTTGCAGATGTTTTAAAGAATCAAAAATCAAAAATAAATAAATAAAAATTTAAAATGACGCATTGTCTTGAATGTTGAGAAAGAGGCACTATCCGAGGGCAAAGGTTTAACTTTTACGCTTTTCAACGATTTTTAAATATTTTGTCCCACGGTCTCAATTATTTCAAATGAATTAAGTATACAATAGTGTGAAATAAAACGTGTTGCTTTTGAAAAAGGACAAATAATTTAATTATTATTAACATGTAGAAATATTAAATAAGAGTAATAAAAGAATTCCATTTTGATAAACATTCTACTAAAGTAATTGAAAAATAAATTAAGAAATTTTTAAAAATAAGAAATAAAGCCGAAAAGTCTCTCAAAGAGCGTAATATTTCTTTATAACGACCTAAAGCACTTTTCCCTTCAATAACGCAATACTTGTTTCATTACAGTTTGATTAATTGTTACTTTCCTTGCCTCAAACAAGGTCGTAAGAATTAATCTCTTTCTAAGTACGATTTCACAAGCGGAAAACTTCACATTCAAATCTGATGAAAGATTAAATGTTCTGTTTTCACACATATAATGATATTACTTTTTCTAAACAGAAAAAAAAATGAGAAACGGAATCAACTTCTCTTGGAAACAGAGTTTTATACACAATTCAGTTTCTTATTCCTAGATATCATATTCCATGCAAAATTTTGAAATTTCAAATAGCTGTACTTGGTAAAACCACAAATGCCAGTAACTAATAGATAAACAAAATTAAATCATAGAAATTAACTTATGAAATATAACAACTCTATTTATCCAATTTTAAGGTGGGTTTGCACTCAGCCAGCTACGCCATCCAATAACATCACACATGCACAGAAACTGTACAGTAGCAAGTGTTTGTCCCGTCAAGACAAGAACTTGCTTTTGTCCGTTCTCTCACAGCCGATGTTATCTTTCTGCGTGACTTACTAGAATCTTATAACTGACCAAGAGTAAATCCACATTTAGTGTATAATATATCTACTAATAATAAAAGCGGATGCGTCTGTGTAGCTTGCCTATTGACGCTTGATATGAAGACAAACTGCAAAATTTGCATTATTTAAGTGGAAATGTTACTTAGTGGCAATTTTCCTGAAATTTTAGGCATAAATATAATTTAAAAAAAAAGAATAGTTTTAGCGCATTTTCGTTAAAATTCTGAAATTTTTATTGCTCTAAATTATTTTTGCACCTTCTTAAAATTTAAAATTATAACTTCTTTCAAACTATTTTAACTATGTATAAAATTTAATTTAAACCAATTTTTAAACATATTTATATTTTTCCAAATCGTTTTTGTAATGGAATATCTCCTTAAACCTATTTTTTCTCTTCTATTAGAAAAAGACCATTTTGTCACAGGTGTTTTTGGAAAAAAAGTTTTTTTTTACTGTGAAGCAGAAGGAGAATTAGCTTTAAGTACTGATTTCATAAGATGCAAAACCTTTTCAATGAATTTTCCTTACGTTTATGACGTGTAATTTTATTGAAAAAACTAGTATATTTTCTGTTAATCGTATTCTTTTGTGTATTTCAATCAATTTCTTAGTCTACTGTATGTTACAGTTAGTGCCTTTAATTAACCGGAAATTAAATAAATTGCATATTAAATGAACACTATAACAAAGTAGACGGTTTAACTTAGAGATAGCAAAGAACTATCTCTTGTATAAAGAATGTAAGTACTAAAATACTATTATATATAGTATCTAAAATGTCGCTTAAAATTATTAAAAAACCAGTCTGATATGCAAAACTTTAAAATTTTAATAGTTTAAATTTTATTTAAAATTTTAATTAAAAATTAAGATATGCGCCAGCGTTTCTTAGTGCTAACCCCGAAAGAGATTAATTATTTTTTACATTTTAAAATTTAAGAAAAAGTATCTTTAATAATATCAATTTCATTGCACTACATTTTCCCCTTGGATTTGAGGGGTTTTTTTAGAAATATTCTTCAACTCTTTTATAAATTCTTCAACAACAGAAATTACTGTTGCCAAGGAATCAAGTCCTTACTATTTTTTTCAAGCCTTTAATCAGATTATTTTCCACCATTGCTTAAAACTAAAAAATAAAAGATTCTGTGATTTATTTATGTAGTTCACAAAAGAAAATGAATTCATATTAACGGTAAAATGTGTCCCTAAGTTAACGCAAGATTTCTATTTGCCACCATTCATGCAATAAAGTATTAGCAACCATATTAAAAAAACTTTTAATAGCTGATAGTTTAGGATTAGTAAAAATGGCGCGATACAAGATAGAGCAATGTGTTTTCATTATTGAACAATACCAATACAATGAAAAAATTTAAAATTGATCATGTGATTGAACAGCACTCAATTTCTTTTTTCGGGATTATTTGAAGTCAAAGGTCTATGCCAGCAATCCCACAAACACACATGCATGAATGGGGGGAATTCGTCACTGTTTCAACAAAATTCAGCCACATTTATGTAAAATGGGGCATGGAAAATTTCGGCAATAGAATACGAATATGTTAGACAAGTCGTGGTTGACATTTGCACTATGTGTTATTCTATAGATATTCTTAGGCTGTGTAGCTCACGATTCAATTAAAATGTAATAATTTAAAGAAAAACAACAGTATTTTTCATTTACTTCAAATATTGCATTATAACGTTGTTATGTCGCGTTGCGTTTCATATTTATTCACTTTAAACTATCAGCTGTTCAATGTTTTTTTAGTAGGGTTACCACAATTTACTGCAAGAGTGCAGTAAAGTGTAATTAAATTCAAATTTTAATTTTGAAACACACTTTTGTAAAAAAAGAATTTGAATAGTTAAGATAAGATGTGATCAGAAGATGTATTGTCCGTTTTTATTGATACTGATGTCATAATAGTATTTTATATAACTAAAGTTGTAAAAGATCTCAACTTTAATATCTGTCACGGCGTTAAAGACCATATCTTGTTGAGGGTATTAAGAAAATCAAGTTATGTATGAATTAATTTAAACTATACACTAGAAATATTCCTAGAGAATCAATTGATTGCTAAAGATTGCTAGTTTGGAATAATAGAATAACTTCCCACAGACCTCTGAAATGGTGAAACCTAATTTAAAGTACCCTCGCACTTTCAGTAGTACAAATCAAATCACAAAGGAACAAACACCGCTGTTCTGCAATTCTAAGGACACCTGCCATTCTTTCAAAATTCAAATTTCATAGTACTTTTCAACAGATAAGAATCTGCGACTAAGATTAAAAACCTTGCCTAAACACATGCTCGCCCCAAAGATAAATACAATGCTGTTATTATTTCCGCATTCAAAACTGTATCGCATAGTTTGGGGTGAATTAATAATTGAGCTCCTATGTTGATAGATGCCCGCAAGATTTATCGCCAGCAACACGCTACAATTTCAAGGCTTAGAAAAAAAAAAAGAACGACAACAGAGACCCTTCTGTAGCGCATCAACACCCGCAGGCCGTTACGCTCTATTAATATGCAACGAATGGAAAAGGGTTGACGTCCGCGAAATGTCAATACCGTTTTGTTATTCGATCCTTGTAACATCAGAATGTCTTGTTTTCTAGCAATATGAAAAAAGATTCTGTCCAATTACTTAAATGCAACGAGTGAGACTGTCCCAGGTATGCAACAATCAACTGGCACATCTGGAGCTTTATACTTTGCACAATCTACGTTTGCTTTACAGCCAGCATCATTTTCTTTTCTGAATGTCCTAAGTTCAAAAATTGAATTAAAGTTGAAAAAAATTAATAAAATGTCAAAGCAGTCATGCATGAGTTCTGCTTTTTTAATGGTGTAATTGTCATTCTTTTGTAAAGTATCCATGTATGAATATGGAAAGCATGTCTCTTAATTCTTCTTGAGCAGTTTACACTTAACCTTTACCTCTACTGTCTTTAAAATATTAGCAGGGGTTTGTCAAAATGGTTTTCAATTCAATAAATATTTTGATGCATATTTCAACGATGTCATGTAAAGGATCGTTAGATAAAATTTTCACCAGATTCAGTTTAATAAGATCTATAAAAATGTATCCCATAAATAGCAAAAAGGAAGATAGACTAATCCCCCCTGTAACTTTGATTTAGGTGTATTTTTAAGTCCTTAATTTAAATCGGACATTAAAAATTAAAATTTTCGGAAACTATACATCAAAAAACGATGTCAACACTCAAGTGACAGAAACACTTCTCGTATGTTGGTCAAAATTAGATTTCCTAATATTAATTATTAATTAATCTCAAGCATTAAAAATCAATCTTATCTGCGTTCGTACTAGAATCTAAAACAGAAGTTTGCTGGGTGACAAAACAAATATGAGTGGTCGATTACAGATATGATACATAAAACGGGTTGGTAATAATTAATTCAGTATTAATTTTTTAATGAAAATTTGTTGAATAATAAAGTGAAAATTTTAATCATATAATACCCAAGCAACGCTTTGAATAAAAGCTAATACCTAATTAACAAACGTATGCAAATATATTTTTTTATTTTCTGAAATTAATTAATATATAAACAGTTAACATTCCTCTTACGATTATGTAAATATCCAGGAAGAGAAATTCTGCATCATTAAGAATGAAAAAAAATAAGGAAACTCAGCCTCCGAGCATGAGTAGTATTGTATGACTGCGTTAAATTATTTTCCAAAACACTTTTTTTAGAGTAATTGGGAAACAAAAAAGAAATACAACTGCATAAAGCGAGCAAAGGTCATAAGTCAAAACAAAATCAATGAATTAATACACATACAGTCTATATAAAAGAAGACTGAAAAATGCTTATAATCTACGTGACTTCGTGGCTACTCATTATTAGAGGACAAATGAATCTTGACTTTTTCTAAAGTCATACTTTTCAATCACAGATTTTATCCTATCTATCGCGGGTTCAGAATTTTTTTTGCATCTATTGTATAGCTTGATGACCCTTCTGCCATCGCCTCGCGTCTTTTGCTCCAACAAAACAGAGGTCAAAATAGTTCGTGTGCGGGTCAAGTAGCTTGCGTGAGCGAAAAACCCTTCCGGAAACTTAAAGAAAAGACGAGCCTTTCAACACTTCTATTTTTTAATTGGGAGCTTATTGGTTACGTTTAAACGGAGTAATCATCACGTCAGCTGCTTTAAAAGATGATTTTTTATGTATTTTGTTTGTTCCTCGTTTATTTTTCTCTATTTTTATTCTCTTTTATGTTGTTGTTGTTGTTGTTGCGTACGGCATTTGTACAAGTCCACTGACTAAGTTAGCGACTTAAACCGAGTTTGAGCAGTAACTTCTGAGGGTTAAAGCCCCTCAGCATCCGAGGGCAGAAGTCTGACTTCTAGCTCATATGAAAATGACACGAGCACCCCTGCTTGCACAATGTCTTTTAAAAGGGGGAGAGAGCTCTTTCATACATCTTACAAGTAGAACACGGATAAAAGAACAACTATGTCTAAACCAGGATTCGAACCCGGGACGCGGGTCTAGGGGTTCTCTTAGACCAGGACGCCGGCATTCTCTTTTATAAAAACAGGAATTATTGTAAACATCAAAAAATTTGAACAGGAGATTTTGATGATTTTTCAGTGTTGCAGACGTGCGAAAAATGCGTTTCTGAAATGTATGCGTCTGTCTGTCTTAGAAATCAAAAATTCAAAAACGCGTTGAGTTAAGACGGATAAAAATGGTCATCAGAACTTAAACCTAAATTTACAGATTCTATCAAATTTTGAACGGAATCCATCCAGAGGATATTGAATGATTACCTATTTACTTGAGTAAAAGAACTCGACAGCCTCAAAAAAAAAAAAAAAAGACAAGGAACTAAATAGATAAAATTTTATTATCTAGATTTACCGCTTGAAATGCAAAGAAATCAAATTTGGAACCAAATTTGCTAAAAAAGGTGATCATCTGTCTGTCTTCGTATGCATCTAAACGCAACAAAGTTTAAACGCAGACTTAAACCAATGAAATACGATACGTGATTTTGTAACCACAATTACAGTTCCTCGTCAAATCTCATATAAATGATTGGGAAAAAAAGTGTTCAAAAGATTAGCACACCTAGGATCTATATTTTGTGATTATAGTTTTCCAGTGTCATTCAAAGCATTGGCTAATTTACCGAAGGTTCTCAATTTCCTGCGGGGTGAGAGAGGGAATAAAACTTCAATTGAAGGGAATGCAAGAAATTTTAGGTGAAACCACTAGTGCTGGTTTATATATATTTCTTGATTGTTAGTTTATCAAATTATTTTATATCCAAAATTCTAGGTAAAGTATGTAACTATGAACCGAATAAGCCGAATATCGAATAACTATGTACCGAATAAGGCATAGTGCCGAATAAGCAGACAATAAACACACTAAATGAATTATATGCGTGTATGAATAGATATGGTTTTTCATGATGGATTAAAAAGTATTATATTCATCTTTCAGATTAGAAATAGTAAGAGAAAAACTTTCTTCGAACTGGAAATGACTAAGATTTAAAATTTACTTAATTTTGTGAATTTAATAACTTGCGAATAATTCAAAACCTAAAATATTTGTTTATCTTCTTAGTTTTACATATTTTTCACACTCCAGTACTATAGCGTATAACTTTTATTAAACACTTTAACTATTTATCAATTAAATATCATCAGAGTATGCGGCAGATATAGTATATAATAAACTTTGTAAGAATTCTCCATATTAAAGCCGTATTCAATAATAAAGGATATTGCATACCACACATATAGCTACTTATTTTCAAACTGAGTTAACAAGAATATACAAAAATTAAACATATCAAATATTTATATATTATATAGCTATGGCTAAATATCACTAGCGTTGCAAACCATTTTAGTTCCCTTTTTCACTGACAAGGAAAAAAAAAACCCAATTAGATATAACCAGCGGGTGACCGAGCTCCGCTCGGAGAAAACAGGTATCGAAGCTAACTCGAAGATTTAAATTTTCAATTGTGATTTATCAAAACAATACATGCCATAAGAAAATTTGTGAAACCATTGGTGAAAAGATAACCGGTTAAAGTGCACCATTGTAAACTATTCTAAACAAAGTTAGAGTTTGGAAAGGGAACTATTCTATACAAAGGTAAAGTAAAGGTAAAGATTGAAGTATGTTGAAGTTCAATATTTTTGACAAATTTATTTAGAAAAACCAAACAAATATACATACATAAGAAACATATTATAAACCTATAACAGCATAAACATAAAACTTTATTAGTTCGCCATATTGGCTATAGATGGCAGCACGTTATCGCTTGAAAATTTAAGTAGCCATTATGGCGAACTAATAATGTTTGAAAATATCCTATCTGTAACTCCAAACTGCTCGACCGTAGCGCTTCAAAACCGGCGCCAATCGATTCCTCGTGGCCAAAAACCCCAGACCCCCAAGTTTACCGGAGTTTATTAATTCTGGGGCGATTTTCGACTTGGCAACCATTCCTCGTATTATAGTATTAGATAAATAATTTTAGATTAAAGCGGTGGCATCTTGAAAACTCAGAAACTGACGAAATCTTTTCATCATCAGAACTGTAATAATCACTTATGTTGTTCTTCAAGTAAGGTTTACATTTATGCTTAAATGCAGAATACTAACCACTAGTAAATTTTTACGCTTTTATTGATTGGGCAGGAAGTGGTGCACAGTTTTGTTACTCCATAATGAAATATTTTATGAAGAAATTTAGAAAATGAGATTGCATAACCTCTGTCACTTCAGCTAAAAAGCTTTCATAAATTCAAATATATTTTCCATCTTCCAAGAATGCAGATGGCTGTAAATAAACAACTCGGACATTTTATATTACCTGGATATCTGAAAGAATAATCGAAATTTAAAAATTTATTTCTCCCTTAATATGCACCCATCAACTTATAGTCTGTTAGGAAATGATTTTTTTTCTCTCTGAATTTTTAATTAGTTTCCTAACATTTAGTCTAGAGCCTTTGATGAAATTGCGAATGTGAAAAGTGAATCCGTCTGAAAGATAATTACTTCTCGTAAACAAATTCTTTAAAGATTTCACATCAAAATAATACATTGAGCATCACTTAAATGCATTTCAAATGGTGAGAAAATTACTCATAACAGAACGTAGTTATGAAATGGGAAGTAAATTAAAAGCATATATTTTACGTCTCAACTATTTTCGTTATAACAAAACACAAAAATAAAGGGGAATGGTCTTTCCAAAACTTTCTAGCATACTCTATAATAATGATGTAATTCTAAAGAGGCCTTTAATGGAATTGGCTTCACAATAGTTGTAAAATATCAACCTTCGGAGAGAATTTTGCATTTTTACTGAATCTATCGTGCGATCCTTGGGGAAGGTTTTAGAAATTAATCCACCGGCATACACTTCAGAGTATCCTAATATCGAATTTATGTTTCAAATGCTTTTTCTTTACCGATTAAATCAAAAATTTGATTCAAAACTACACTTATAATCACTAAAAAGCATATACTGAATTTGACATATTGAACTCATTGAGTTTTTTTAGTTATCGAGTTTAAATATTTATGAAATTGCAGTCCACCAGACATTAACCCCTTATAGGATTTGATTCAAAATTTGATAAATACCTGCACTATAGATGATAAATCTATGAACCGAATTTTATCTATCTTATTTTCTTCGTTTTGTAACTATCGTGTTAATTTATATTTGAACAGCCGCACAGACACACTTTCTCTGAACGGATTTATTCAAATTTAGTATAAGGAAGTTACTAAATTTCATTCTTCTAGTTCACAGCATTTTTATGTTATCTTTGTCACAGACAGATCTAAATTTTCCAAAAATGTGTGTTTAGAAATCAGGGAGGTCTAAAACATAAAAATTCGTCAAAATGTCAAGTTCGAATTTTTAAAAATTACAATATTCTTAATATACTATGTGTATGTGAAAATAAAAATAATTAAATAAAATGTTATTGAACCTTTTATTGGAATAAAATCTCGTTGGCACTCACCATTATCTACAGAATAATAAAAAGTTAAAGGAATTTAAGACGCAACAGAAAAAATAAGCATAACTCATATATTATGTATTGAGCTTTAAGATGTCGTGACCATAATTATGAGATCACGAACAGTAATGGGTTCATTCATGAGAAATTTAGCTTTCGATTACATAAGCGGGTCACGCATGTGATCTATTTATTCCACTTAACAAAATGATCGTGGAATTTCTTAGCAGTTCTTTAAGAATTAATTTTATTATTTCATATTTCAATGTATGTAGGGAATGTGTTAAATATCTCAGCGATCACTGAGCGTTTTAAGAATTCGGAAATGAAAAGAAGGATATTCGAAATTCTGTGTTGTTATGTGGTTAAAAGGTATGAAGAAAAAAAATGCGGATTAAAGTAAGCAATTTTATGTTCATTTTTCGCAAAGAAATTTTGTCAGATTCAGTTTCGCGAGAATGTAAACTGTTATTCAATTTATCAGTTGATTAAACTCCCTAGGCGGTCAAGTACTTGGCTAAAAAGGAAATAAAAGATGTATATGCACAAATAAACTACCATTCTGAATTAAGACCAAAAACTTTAAATATTTAAGCTTCTTAAAAAACTTTATACAAAAGATATTTATGCAAGATACTTGATTCTGCAGTAAGGGAAAGCTGAATAATCCATATAAAACAGTTTTTCCTCTAAATTTTTACTTTCTCGTACATGAAGAATGGAATAAGAATTGCAATAGTCAAAAAATTCGAACTCGAGATTTTGAGGTATTTCCAAGTTTCGGACTTCCTTAGGAGTGAAAAACATATTTTTAGAAATTTTAAATTTTGTGCACTCTGAAAACGATGATTCAAAACTACTTAGAACAAGACAAGTGAAATTTGGCATCTGTGCATTAAATTTGTAAATTTCCATCGAATTTTGAACGAAATCCATTCACAGAAAGGCTGTCTAGCTATTCAAGTTCAAGTAAGTTTGTTAATATCAAGCAGAAAGAGTTAGGTAGATTAAATTTGGTTCCCATATTGACCATCAAATTATTTTTTTTTATTTAGACAGGAAACAAACTTGTCAAACTGATGTACTTGTCTTTAGCGTGCTTACACACACGATGTGAATCAATGGAATGGTGTATGATTTTGTAACAAATTTTGATTTCCACGGTCAGAAAAGGCATCCAAAATGCATACTTGCAATCTAGTTTTAAAAAAGGCCATATTTACGCCAAAGATTTATATTTTATTGCAATTGTTAATCAAAGCCACTCTAGCACTTCGCCTTATCTAAAGTTCAGAATTTTATGCAAAAGAGGGATTTGACTTTAATTGGAGAATGTTTCAGCGAGATCACTCTTGTTGCCTTTAAATTGCCTTCTACAGATGTTAAAAATAATTTTCGTTGACATATGAATGCTCATAAAGAAATGGGAGTAGGGAACGCCTAGATCCCAAAGCTACGATATAAATCAAATAACAATACAATCAAATTGTTATTATTTTAAACTTATCTCACGAAAATATTTAATTAATAATGTAATTCATATTGCTCACTGAAAAGTAATATATTCATATTTTTTATTTTAAATACTATTCTTATAATAAAATATCATTAATATTTTCTTATAAGAATAGTAAATAGTTATTAAATGTAATTTTTAAGTAGGGCTTTTTAAAATGATATTTGATACCAATAAATTCTTTTTTTTCGGGTATTCTATAGAAAGAAAGAGTAGACTTATTTCTGTTTTGGTAAAATTTTATTTGGTTTGATTACATTGGGATGTCGAAATCCATATTTAGAAGCCTATGTAAAGCCAATGAGTTTGAAATTATATGATAACCAACCTAATATAAATTCAACTTCGGGCATATGCATCATTATTGGTAATAGATATAAGGACTATGCAAAATAACTATTAAAATTACTAGTAAGTAGAACTAAGATAATTACATAATTGCTAAATATTTTGTTAGCGGCATTTTAGAATTCTACAAAAAAAAATCCATAAAATTTATTTTTATTAGTTTTAATAATTTGCACTCGAATATCTCCTCTCAAGTATCATTCAAAACGGTGCTTCATCTTGACATTTTATTTATTTTTCTAAATCGTTAAGAAAACCCTCTGAAATAAAAATAGTAGCATAAAAATATAAATTAATTTTTCAAAGAAATTCAAGTTAAAACAATTGTATGCATTTATTTTTTTGTATAATAAACAAATCCATGTATTAAGCGAATAATTACGCATCGAATTACTTTTCCGAGTTCAAAGGGTTAATTATAGTATTGCAGGAAATAATTTGAAAATCAAATTCATCCCAAATGTTAGAATTATTTTTTAAATTAATTAGAATCGCATCAGTCTGGACTACTGAACTGGACGAGTGATGATACGCAGAATAACTTTCCTTGTACTGCAAGTTAAATTACCAATCATTATATTGTAGTTGATTTAAATGATATCTTTTTAATATTGTGTATAATCAAACAAAAGGGAAATAAGCGTGCTTATAAATTTGAAGAAAAGAAAACAATACAAATTTTTGTAAGTTTTAGAAATAAAGTTCCAGAGATAAATGTCATACAAGAGTGCACAACGTAAAAACCGTGTGGCATTATAAGAAATCAAAACACCCGATTCTTTTTTTATTTAAACAATTAAGAATTATTTATGATGCTTAGTAATGACTGAGAATATTAGCACCTGCTATCTAACCGATTCGGAAAGATCAGAGGATAATAAAATGATCTGACAGCATGATTCTAATCAAAACGATTTTTTTTAATTCTCATCCTATAGAATGAAAGCAGGTGTGAATATCTGATTAATTTTGATTAGTCGTCTGATTGTTGGTGCCAAAATGTAAACAAAAGGTGAACTAAAAATATAAAATCTGCATAAATGATTAAAATGTACAAAATAAGAATATGCATCTATTGGAACAGTTCTGAACTGCATGCAGTGAAATCCATGATTAATATATTTTTACATAAAAATAGAAATGCCTCAGTTTTTAAGACAAAGAATTAAAAGCCAATTAAAACTCAAAGATCTTATATATGGGAAATGCAGGTCATTTACTAACGTTGTGGACCAGAGTTTTATTTTTAATCTTGAGAGGCTTAAATATGTAATTGTAATTGATTCAATAATATGAAAAAAAAATTTATGAAGGTCCGTAGGGCTAAAAAAGGGTTCTTTTTAAGACTTCTTGAAAGCTTCATTGAAAAAAAAATAGAAATGAAAAATGAAAAATCAATTTTACTTTCTCGTATACGAAGTATAGAGAAAACATCGTATACGTCAAAGAATTCGAACTCAAAATTTCGACGAATCTCCATATTTTAGACTTCCCGAATTCGAAAAACACATTTTTGCCGTTATGTTGGTTTGCACGCCTTTAACAACGTTTGAGTTATCTTAAACTGATCTCTTTGAAATGATTTCCTATTCCAAATCTGTCTGAAAACTGAAATTTTATATAGGTTCTTTACACCGGATTTGGATAGACTTTGATCAAATTTTGAGCGACATCTTTCTGCCCGCCTACCCAAATATAAGTTGACCCGATAGTTACAAAACGAAGAGTAAAATCTCTTCTTAAAAGTAAAATCTAGTGCACAGATTTAATATCTAAAGCGTAGATATTAAATTTGAAACCAAATCCGGCAAGTAGTTGGCTTCCTCAGGCATTTAAAAGTCTTAATTCAAAAATGCAATGACTGAAATATATGGAATTTTGTATGCGATTTTGTGACAAAAAACATAATTCCATGCAAATTCTAGTTCAAATGCCTGGATGAAAAGAGTATAAAACGCAATTTCAATTTTTAGATACTATTAACCTTTATCAGAAATTTATCGCCAACGATCACGCGATAGACTTAGAATAATAAAAGCATGAAATTCACTCCAAAAGATCGATATTTCGAAGCTACTGTTTACCATTATTTTGCAAGCCATTTTGAGCTTTACCAAAAATCTAAATTTTGTTCGGTGAGGTGGATAGAATTTCAGTAAGAGAGTATGTGAGAATGTTTTGGGAAGACTACTGTTACTGGGTTTTTAAAAAAATTGTCATGAGTATGTTCATATCTGTGGATCTATAATAAAGCTGAATTTTCAAAAGAATTGAAAGTTTCATCTTCGTTTTTCGTTTATATTTGTTTTCATTCTTTTATGTAAATATTAGAATGCAAAACACCTACACCTATCTTAGCTAAGCACTTTGAAAGAAAATGCAAATTAGAAAGTAAAGAAGCATTTAACAAATAAATGCAAAACATTTGGATTTTAAAAAACATTTCAGTCGTTATTTGAATTCTTATTCAAGCAAACATGTGTATTCGTGATTTTGAATGTGTTCTAATCAAAAGTTCAAGAAAAAAAAAAAGATGAGTTGATCATTTATTTTGCACAAATCAGTCTTTTTAAGTAAAAGAAATCAACAGTTAGATTGGTATGTTAACTGTTAGGTTAATGGAATCACAAACAAACCTAAAATCTTCGAAAAAAATAATCCCTTGGTCCCATCCTACACCACAACCTAGGCAATTTTTTATGGAATGTGCATCATTACTAGAGCAATCTCAAATATGTATATAGAGAATTCCATGCGGAAGAAAATAAATCCAAAGATCATAGGCAAAAAAAAGCAATAATCAAGACCCGCATTCCATTGGCAGAGAAATTTGGCGAAGTCTAATATGCACTCTGGGGATAAAAAAATACACTTAATGATTGAAAACAAGCAAACTTCCAGTCAGTTCCGCCACCCTGCAAACGCGAAAAAGCAAAAGTACCTTAAAAAAGGAGATGTTTTGGCTCTTTAAACCTGAAAAGATTCGTTCTTATTACAGCTATTTTTTGAAGCAGCCAAGCGAGGGACAAAATCATGTTTGATTGGGACAGCAAATGCCAAGGCCACCTGCACCCAAATAATGCCAAGCGCACCGGCGTCCGTAAGTCCGGCTGCAATCGTGTACAATGTATGCGCAGCTGTTTATTTCTCCCTAAATATCGTAAAAACCGTTCAAAGGCATGGCTATGCAACTGACTAATGATCTACTGTTTTCATAAAATAATGATGAACGAAAAAACATTTGCGTGGAAAAGACGTTGGTCTGACAGCATCTGAAGTCATCGGGGAATGCAAATTATATGGATTATTTTGACGGTTCCGATTTGGAATTACTATAAGGAAGTTGCCCAAAAATTATTTATATATAAAGATCAGTTGGATTTCCTGTAATTTAATAGGGAAGCTGCAGTTCATTAGTCATTATTATAAGAAGCGCCGGTTTATTAAAGACGGTTTTCTTTTATAGCCATGGGTATTTTAGATTGGGTAGAGATGTTCTCTAACTACTAATCTGCAGCATTTATATTAAAATCTGACGAGGGAGGCACCAGAGACAACAAAAGGCAACAGAGATGTAAATACACATATTTGAGGTCATTAGTTATATCTGTAATGCGAAATGCTGCCATTAGTATCGCGCAATAAATAAATAAATAATGTTTGTAACAGATTCTATCAGTTATTTCGTAAAGATAATAGATAGATCCAAAAAGGTTGGTTTGGCTTTTCTGCGATCATTCTGAATATACTTTTTTCGTGACGTACCTTATAATAAAGAATTAAGTATGATGCAACAATAAATGTCAAGCAATACAAACAAGTATTATCATTATGAAAATTTCGAACGTCTAAGATAGCATCCAGGTATTTCAAACATAAAACATTGTTTATTATCCATAAATAAATTGCTAAAATTCACTTAATTTAAATAGCTATTAATTCCCCTAGATATTTAATTCTTCAAGTATAAGCATTAAACGCCATTATTAATTTATGAATTAAAAAATCGTCCAAACAGCTTCCAATTAGATTTTAAAACAGAAATTCTTAACTTCCTGGGGTTTCAGTCCCTTTTTCAAGGAAAGATTTAAAGGCGCCCCCTGTCCAATAATATTTAATTATGCCAAATATTAAATATTGCACGTTATTCGTGGCCATTTTATCTGATTATCTATCTATTAGAAATTACGAAGTGGACATTCAAACAATCATCAAATTTTATTCAAAAACAGTAAGAAACCAGCAATAGTCGTCTCCACAAAACTTTTTCGCATACACTGTCATAAAAATGCTATACCAAAGAATGCCTTTTAGGGCACTGACATGTAATAGCTACAAAATAGTTATCAAATAGTTAAAAATTGTGACAATAGAATCAAATAGTTATAAAATATTAAGCTTAGGCATGAATTGATTAATTTTACTGAATCTATCGAGTTATCCTTGATATGTGCTTTGACCTTTAATCCCCGGTATGCGGTTAATGTATCTGAAAATAGAATTAGTGTTTTGGATGCATTTTTCATAACACGATTGAATTTTAAAAAATTGGCATAAAACTATACTTGTAGTCACAAAATCCCATAATAAACGCGTGCCTTTTTGAAAAGAAAAATTAAATATTATTGTATGGGTAATTAAATTTCTGAATGAAGCAATCAAGAAAATTTTTTTGAAGTTTCACCATTTTGAAAGATTTGCTGCTCTTTCCCATGATATAATTGGATTCATTAAAATACCGACAAATTTAAAGAAATGGACAGAACAGAATGGAGCAAATTTTTCAAAATAGTATGATTTATTTGTTTATGAAATCTTGATGTTCTAATCAGGGAACCATAAGATAAATCTGCATATTTTTTTATTAAAAATCTTTATCAACCATTAAACTTTGAGAACTAACTGGTCGCCAAAGACGGCTGACATATTAATAATCATATCAAATATTTTTAGTTTCTGAATCAAATCTACCGTGATTCCATTTGGAAGTTAAAATTCACCCAGCTAGAGATCCGTTAGGGCACTCTAAATCCAATTGCTACATGACTTAACCAGAGTAGCGGCTCAATTTGCTTGTCTTCATGCAGATCACCGCCGTTTCTGCTGTCGATTTCAAATCGCATTAAATATGAGTGACTGACTTTGAGAAAGCTCTGAAAAGTCGAGAATATTTTCCGTTGAGTAGCGAAGCGCGAATCCGGCACCAACAAACCGGTACCCTTTTTAACTCTGCGGGTTTAACTAACTGCATACTGATGAGACAGCGGCAAAACGAAAGAATTGAAAATGTTGCGCTGCGTGAGGTCACTTAACACAGGGTACTGGCTGGAAATGTCATGCTTTCACTTTTTTAACATCCATTGTTGACATGATTCCTAGCGAGTTTTGCCAAAACGCGGAAATCAGTTACTAAGTAATAAATGTTGTAATTAGAGCAAACATAAGTGATGCTTTTGTAAGAAGTTAGAAAACTGTTTAGTAGCAAAAAGCAATTGACAAAGTGAAAATTTTAATCTTAGAGGTAAAAAAAAGAAGTCATGTTTCCAGTATCATTAAAGTGGTAAGGAAAACTGCTGTAATATCACATGACAAGTAAGTATATTCAGTGACAAAAACAATTGTAAATATGAATTTTTGGAGTACATAAAAACTTTAAATATATGAAATAGATCAGTTAATGCCTATTAACCAGACAATAATTGTGATCTAATAACTATCAACCTTCAGGTTCATGTTATAAAAAATATTCAAATAAATATTAGATGCCTCTTCCAATGAAGGAAATAGAAATAAGCAATTTCAGCACCTTAGATGTTTAAAATTGCTTTAGATTAGAAAATATAGAAAGTGAAATAGTTAAATACAATATTATTTATCCACATTCCAAATCAGAAATAATTAACATAAAACTTCATTGAAAAATAAAATTTTGAAGATCATGATTGGCAGATATAATACTACCCATGATATTTACAAACTCAATCTTCATTTATTTATTTTTTTCAAGTAATAAAATTATTTTTCATAATGTTGTATTCAACTTATACAAAAGTGATATTAGCTTTTTAATTATAATCTCTTAAGTAAATGCATTAAACAAAAGAGTTCTAAATGCAGGAATTTTGCATTCACAAAACTGTCTTGAAATCAGGTTTAATCGAAATATTTTTTCGGCTTACTCTAGCCGCCTTTAATAACTAACTTGCTAGAAAGATATGTTAATTATTTTTTAACTAGTTAAACAATCTATGCTGTCTATGCAAATTATAGGTTTATTATAAGATATTTATATATATATTTATTACCTAAGATTAGATTCAAATGGAAAAGTGAATCTGATAGAAATTCAATCGACACAACAGCATCTTAGTTGATTAAAAACTAGATGATAAAATCTGAAGATTAAGAAATACTTAATATAGCACATACTATGTTTTCTTTTATTCTTAATACATTACAGGGCTAATAGTTCCAAAAAATTTATTAAAATGTGAAAATAAATATTCATTGCTAATTTCCAAAGCATATGAAAAATTTAACTGCAGCTTCATTTCTTAGTTTTTAACAAAGAACGAAAAACACAAGATAAAATTATTTATAAAAATCATGAAAAAGATTTAAATTTCTTAAAACCGAAGGGTAACGTAGAAAATTATAAATATTTGTAATAATGGTTTTTAAGGCAAGTGAATTGAACAAAAAGTTTCCATATTAGGATTTTGAACTCAAAATTTGCAAAATTAAGGAAGGGACTTGTATGATAATTAGGTTGACATTACTGAAAAGAACATTTCTTGAATTTTAACGAAGTACATTAAATTATGTTTGTGTGATAAGATTTTGGGAAGATATTAACGAAAAAAACTCACATTTTGTTTAATTTTTAATCACCTAAAAATATAAAAAAAAATTCATTTTTAAAGACATGTTTATTGAAAATTTAATGACTCGTGATCCAACGATTTGTCCAGTAGGGATATAACAAATAAATTTACATGTATATAATGCAATAAATTAATTAGCTTTTATTAATATCAGATATGTCTACTCAATCATTTTTCAACAATATCGTGATATACTGTATATAAAATTCGGATAATGTCTGCTAACTTTTGTGTGATAATGTGTGCGACATTACATATTGTCACATAATACTAAGAGTCTATTTATGTTGTACAATTGCTACCGTTTCATATCAGAGACGCGCTGTGAGTAATAATGTGCTTCATCGGCCGAGGCAAAATACATGAACTGAAAATTCAATATCACTTTAGTTGTAAATTATGCAGAAAAACCTGAACGCCTCTACTGATATGAAAATTTTATTGAACCAGTTGATTAAATGATAGTGAAGTTCACAATACCTTCAGTTCGAATTCCAAAATAGATTATAACATTCTTTTGTAGTATCTTCCAAATCTTTAGAAGCGATCAATATCTTAAGTACAAAGTAAGTACAGTAACGGTAGAAGAAAAATAAATATAGGATTATATTTCAAAAATGATTGCATCGATTTTGAGATTCTTTAAAATGCTCTAGACATTCTTTTAAATGCTTTGTTTAATAAAATCGGTAAATCGCAATGATCTAAAATAGTTTTCATTAAAAAGTATGTGTTTTTTTAATTTTAGGAAATGGGGTTTTTCATTGTATTTTAGCACTGTGTTTAATGAATATTCTTTTTCAAAATTAGCACGAAATTTTTGCATTATATAGTCTTTTTTACAGTATTTTTATTCGACTAGATAGAAAGCAGCGATAGAACATCAACAAATTGACAATATAGTATTAAACATTTAAAAAAATAATAATCTTAAACAATCTAACATTAACCCTTTGCACTCTGATGTCTAGTTTCAGATACCCTTCAAGACGATGCATAATTTTGACTTTTAAATATTTTTAATTCGATTGTTAGAAAAAATAACTAAATAATAAGAAGCAGATTAATTTTTTGAAGTTCAATTTAAAACATGTAAATTTATTTTTAGCAGCAATAAACAACTTCAAAGAGTTTATCAGCAATTATAGCTGTTTGGTATATAACACACCATATCCACAACAGATTATTATATTTGATCAAACCTTTTATTAGTTTATGACCAATTTCGTCCAATCTGATACGTTGATGTCCATTTGCCAAGTCTCTGTACAGGTCATATTTGGCTTATTCGAAAACATCTTTTGTCAGAGGATAGCCATGTCATACGTGTACCATACTGAACTCACCATTTAACATATTTTAATTCTATATTCCATTTTTAATATCTATTTCCTCACCTCTTTGATTCTCTCTGAGCTGTTGTGAAAAAACATGGAAACATTCTGTAAATGTATTTCATTTTCTGAATCGAATGCAGGTCTCATCTATCTTTCACCTTCATGTTTAATTATTTTAACTGTCTATATCTAATGGCTTATATGATTTTGAGAAATTTCAAAATGTTTCCCCAATGATTTTTTTACCAAATCCATGACGCGGTTTAACTCAAAATGTTTTAGATACAAAAAAAATCAATCACACTTTCACATTTTAAGAATATCATTTCGAACCTCTTAATGGAAATATCAATAAAAATATTAAGTATGAAGAATATCATGGTGGGAATATCAATAAAAATGTCTGATTTAGATAGACCGACATCCCTATAGAAAACTGCAAGTGACATATTGTCCGATGACAAACTTATATGAAAATTCATTTCATATAAGTCTGAGCCATGAACAGATGGTAGGGATGACATCTGTATCGGTACTATAAACTCTCACACTATATAAACAATCGAACATTTCAACCTTTAACCGTGTATCGCTCCACGGAAACTCTTCTGTTTAATTAAATATGAAAACTGAGATCATAAAATCGAAATCCTGACGTTAAGGCGTTAAAATAAGAAAATTTCGTTTTTGCTTATGTTTACACTAATGGTAAAAAACATAATGCATGAGAATAAATATCATGAAATAACTTTTAACATGCATCTTTAACACACTTTTTCAAGTAAGTGGAATTTGAAACAGTATATAAAAAATATACTTTAAAACTTAATTTCAGAATTTATTCAGCATAATAATATATATAAAAAAAAATCCTTTTAAATTAAATGCAGCAATTTCTTTAGAAATAGATCAGTTGAAAGCACAAATTACATTACAGAGGCAGTATTTAAAAATGATCACAAAATATCACCATACGGCCATATAAATCGTTCAGTTGGTATTGATTGACTCTTTTACTCACTATTATTATGGAAAATGAATAACTACAAAATTTATTTTATATTACTGTAGTTATTTTGCATTTTATGGCACAAGGGTTGCTGCTGTTGTAGAATCAAGAATGGGAAGGACATACTAAGTTTTTGAAAACGCACTCTGAAGAAGTCCGCCATTTACAATGGATTTTTAATACAATCCTGCCTGGAGTGGCCCAGATGAATAAAAGAGTGATCATGTGGAGCCACACTTTAGGCAGACTTCAAAGCATCTAAAATCCTCTGAATATTTCCTAGTTTTAAAGTATCAGCTAAAAACGCGAGTGAGAGTAACCAGATTCTGCCTTGGACAACTAGTCTTATATCAGTATTGTACTGGTGAACAAACCAAGTGATATTATCTTGACTTTTAACATTCGAAAAAAGTTCCAAGTCGGTAAGAGTTTCAATAGGCGCAGAGGCATCACCAGCTCCCACTTTCGTTAGCGTACCCACAGTTTCATTACCCTCAATGCCAACATGAGAGATTATTTTGGCCATGCCACACCAAACATATGGTTGGAGGCATGAACAATTGGTAAACTTCAAAATATCTAAAACTAAAAGTGGTTGTAAAAACATAAAAATCAAGTCTAAATAAGATAGCAATATGTTTTTTTTTTCAAAATATAATATCTGTAAAATTTATAAGTGAGAGTAAAAACTAATAGTCTCCAAGTTAATAAAAAGATTACTATGAAGATGTTCCTTGATAAATTTGTAAATGGTCAGAGGTGATGCTCTGGGAAAATGTAATCGATGGCGATTAAACTAAATAGCGTATTTATATCTTTGTTTTATATTAAATAAATATTTACATGACGAAACACTCCCTTAAGAACAAAGAAAAAAATAAAATTATTGCGTGCCATTTCGCATAGGGAATGTAATTGCATTAGTACTGAATTTAAAACCGAAAGTTAATTATGTTAATTAGAATCACAATGTTAAATCTTTGAATACATAAAAGTATCAACGCAATCAACAATTACAATTTGCTCATTATGTTGTTGACGGTCCATTTTACTTTCACGACCGCATGCGATGCTATGTTGTGATGCAAGCAGTTTTCTATGTACTTCTCAGAGACTTTGAAAGATGCGGAACTAGTCCTTGTAAAATTCCAATATAAACCGCGACATCATTCTTTAAGAATTATCTCAGCATCGCTGCTCAGAATTTTGTTCATTTGGGCTTACTGAAGGGTGGAAAACAATGAGCATTGGATTGGAGTGCAAAACCGTGCGCGTCTGAGTTATTGTAGTCAGTCTTTTCTTTGATAAAACATGACACTCAAACGGAAGTTCAGTAAGTTAAAGCAGACTTATTTCACATTCTTTTAAACTTCTGAGAGTGCAATGATTAAGAGAAGAAATTCAGTAATTCTAATATCTCGTTTTGCTAACTCATCTTCACTCATTCAGTTTAGCACTATATCATTTTTTATACACAGTAAAAAAAAAAGTTACATTTCTAAACTTAATAGATTTTCTAGTTTGTATCTAAAAAATCTAGTTTTTTTTTTTTTTTTGTATCTAGTTTGTTTGTATAAAAATAGTATTTAACTGGTATTTTTTAAATTAAACATGCAAATAAAAGCATGCGTTTTGAATTCTGATATTCGAATGATAGCTTATCAAATGAGAATTTTTTTAGAAGATAGAATCTAAAGTTGTTTTTCATATATTTTTTATTACTCGACCTATTATCCATAAATCATTGAAAATGACAGCTTTATATAAACTTTTATCTAACTTAACGTAAAACGTTCACCAAAATAATACACATCTGAAATATAATATTGAGCAAAACGATTCATTTTAGAAATGTAACCTTTTAATACTTCAGAATTTTAGCCTTTACTTTTATAATCTGCTGACTGCTTTTGTATAGTTTCTACAATAGGCAAATGCCTTGAATCGAGCTAAAACCTGTAGTTACAATCTCAACATAAAAGATTCAAAATTAGAGTTTCGTTTAATCCAATTAACTTTCATATCCAGCATTTCTGGTAGGATTTTGATCGTCACGTTGGTACATAAAAGTTTGCATGCGGAAGATGAAAGTAATGAATATAAATAGACTCTAAATTCGATTATAACTTTTAAATATTTGACCTCAATACCTATTTAACGAACAAAGAAAAAAAATTGCGCATCGGTGATCACTGCTGGAAGCCCCCTCTAAACTCGCGCATTTAAACTTCCGACGAAATAAACAATGCGACCTCTAATAGCCATACAGAGCTCCTTTTCTTTTCTTTTTTTATTTTAAGTCAGTGAGCTTTTCTTTTTATTCAGAGTTCAGCGTCATCGAAGCAAAAATTCCCCGTCATTATTAAACGTTAAAACGCTTAAAGACAATACGGACCCTATTTATATCCGCATGTTCAATAATTCAAGAATGTTTGAGGCACAGCACTTGGCTTGGAGTCGGAAGCGAAAAAAGTGGTTTTGCTTGTTTTATGGAGCATACAAGCGAAAGGAAAAAACAAGGGTCCATAAATAATCATTTTTTTTCTTTCGTTTTTGTTTTTATTTTACTTGCAGTGCCAAAGGCATTGCATTCTAGTTGATGGGGTAGTTATGTCGGATATCTATGCTTAAATTCAGACAGTTAGCAATCACTATCATTTTTTTTTGTTTATTTGTTTGGTGTTTCTTAAGCTAAACAGAGAAAAATTTCATGAATTATTCAATAATACTCTGAACAAATCCTACAACTTTTATGGATGCTTAAGACATCTTATATGATATAATCCAACGAAGGCAAAATAGACCATTCAATGCTCTTAGATAAATTGAGAAACTTTATTCTTCAAGTTTTATTGATCTCTATTAAAGATTTGATTTTTTTTAATGGCTTGCAGTCATTTTAGTTTAATACATTCATCGCTTTTATTCTTTTATAACCTTTTCTCATCTCTTTACATATTATTTACCAAAATATTTTGAATCCCTAAAACGAAATGTGCATATCCTAATTATAAAGCAAATGCCTTAATGCTACATTTTAAGAGATTAGTAATCTGATGGCATGAGATTAGTTACAGAAACTACCATCAGTTTTTAAAAATATATTTCGTAATTCTAGGCCATGATAAAATAAAGAGAGAATCTTATCATTATCTTAATTTGATATTGCATTTCAATACGACTAACACATGGTGTTGTACCATTACCAAAACAGTGACGTTAATACTTTTCATTCGATCTAACATCTTTTAGACTATGTGAAGTAGATCATACTTTTATGAAATACAAATTGCTATTTTATTTTCAAACCAGCTGCCTTTGGAGAGCAATTGCTTTTCTAATGCTATAGAGTACGAAATTCGATAGTATCTTTTATACTTAATTTGGTATAAAAGACTCCTACAGCAAATTTTATAATCTTACTTTTAAGACCCAGGTTTTATCGCCAAGATGCTTATATTTTGTATACGAAAGCTTTGTTGTCTTTGTGAAAGCCCGGGGGTCATAAATATAAACAAGTAATTATTTTTTGACTTTCAAATTTTTACATTTAAGTTACTTCTATGTTAAGTGTTGTGCTTTGCATTTGCTGTCATCTCAGGAAAATTTATACTTTAGTATGACATGAGATAGGATTAAATACCAAATAACTCAATAACTTTTTTTACTGAATCGAAACATGCTCAAAATAAATATAAAAGAATAAAAAGTGCCATAATTCAACACTGGAATTCATGATATAATAAGGAACACTTTTGATACAGATAATTTTGTTAACAGACTGAAAATCAACCTCTGTATTCTTCCCTAAGTGTTCTGGCAATATTCTCCTATAAAGATCTTATCCACCTTCCTTCACATTTAATTTCAAATCTGGGATATATAGGAGCGAATAACTTACATGGCACTAGTGACTAATAGTTAAAAAATATAGATATGTGACGTGAATCTAGCATTTTCATTGAACTGACAGTGAGAGCATGCATTTTTGCGTGTCTATTGACACCACAAATTAATGCGAAACTACAGTTGTAGTTATAAGATAGCATATTCAATTTCATCGATTTAAGTTTGCCTTTACGAATTATTGTGTTTAAATGCAGGCGAAAGTGTAGCTCGACAAAGAGTCAACGGTTTGACAGATTTGGTTCAAAATGTGATATCTATATTTTAGATTTAATTAGCATACATATATTCTTTTTGTTTTAATTAAATCTCGAACTTTTGAAAATGAGTGGTAAAAAATAATGTATATTTGTTATTTAAAATAAACCTGTAATTTGAAGGCTATAAGACTGTAATTCATTTCATTTTTCCCCTGCATATATTATAAGAATTTACATTTTTCTAATTTGGTTGTAAAAACAACTAAATATTAATTATATTGAATTAAGCAATTGATTTGTTTTTAAATCTTTAAAATAAGCTCTGTACCTTAATATATATATATATATGTATTGAAGATTACAAGAATCATCACTCATTCCACTAATTTACCTCCTCACATTTTCAAAAATATATTTTTTTAACCCTTTCCACTCCGAAAAGTAATCGATGAACAATTATTCACCTAATGCGAGGACTTGTTTGTTGCTCTAAAAAATAAATGTATATGTGATTGCATTAAGTTGAATTTCCTCCAAAAATTAATCTACATTTTCTTACTACTCCACTGTTATTTTCAACTATTAAAATTAAAAACCAAATAAATAAGACGTCAAAACAATGCAGATCTTGAATGGTGCCCGAGAGCAGACATCAGAGTACTGAGAGTTAATATCGTGCCGTAGAAACAAGTTCAACTATTTTTGACAATCTTTGCTCACCATTTACATTCTAACAATTAAAATTGAATGAATTTAGTAATAGTAAAATATAATAACAACATTAATACTCATTCCAGAACGCTTTCCCTATCATTTTCATCATTATCATTTTGCAACTCAAAGTGCACCCACGAAAAAATGGTATATATTGAATTCATGAAAACATAATATCTTTTATAGTTCGTTAACAGTTTCCTATTGCATTGAAAGAGAGGAAAAAACTTACCTTTCTGAAAACAGCAAACACATCAGCGTTCGTGCCTTTTCCCATTTTCTTATTTCATTTAATACTGTTTCCCTCGATAAGCGTTATGGCAATACAAAACTTTCACCAACTATCACACAACGTTTATTTCAAAGAATTAAAAAGGATTTAAAATTCGGTTTCGCACATTTAGCAGCAATGGCACGCATTCCAGTCAAATCCGAAAGCCGTGCGACCTACAAATTACTCAATCAATTCTTACTCCGTTGCAACATTCCTCTTGTAATTAAAAGAATAATTTCCGAATAATTTGGAACTCGATAAAATCTAAACATATCGAAAACAAAGCGATTTTTAGCCTATTAGAGAATACAATTATCAATCTATGATATCTTGAGCAACTGTTTTTATTTTTAAATTCATATAATTTCGTCGAATGCATTACCGCAATGAGTAATTCTTTTATTATTTCATTTGTTTGATAATGTTTAGCAACTTTAAATTAAACAAAGAAATATCGCCGCTTAAAAGTTAATTAAGAACGCTGCAAAGCTTTTATCGTTGAAGTGAAATAACTAATAGACAATACTGCTTAATTTACAAATTCGATAAAATTTGGCACAATGGCATGTTATCTGAGCTCATGCAGTTAGATATTTGTCAACCGGCGTCCTTGCATACATAGGCGTAGCGCGGTTTCGAGTCCGGGTTCGGGTACGGTCCTTTTTCTGTTTCTATCGGCGAAGTATGTGAATGTGCCCCCTTGTAAAAAGGGGTTGTGCAAGCGAATATGACACATGACGTAGCTAAATAGTACTTTTAACCCTAGTTGGTTCTACTGGAAAAACAAGAGACACTCTTTCGGCTTAAATCGCTGACATATCTGTCAATGAGCTTGTAAAGTGTCATAATTAACAACAACAACAAATATTTGTCTCAACTAAGGAAAACTAGTAACTAATTTTTACCATGACTAGGTAACAATTTATCCCCCTCCTTCCAAGGTCAATTCTGCTGCTCTCAAAATTATACTGTACTGTCAAAATTTATGTGCATATTTGATGGAATATCTATGTAAATGATATTTCAATGTATATTGATTATTACTTAATCCAATAACAATATTTGCAGATGATGCACACTTGACCATTTAACTGTTTTGCTTTCTCTGCATCCTAATTAGCACACTCCTTTCATTTCAGGACTATGATACTTAACTAATTCAATTAAAAATCTATACTATACTTGAAGTTTGTAAATTCTGCATAATTTTTATAAATAGGAAGACACTGAATAGTCTAATTTTAACTCAGAAATTAAAAAGTGACAGTTCGATGTAAGCATAAAGCAAGAGCATGACGGTTAAGGAGTCGAAAACATAATTCAAATGCTTCGAAATTTATTTCGTTAGGCTCATCAATTGTAAAAATAAACGATAGATTTTTCTAGTAAAAATACGTTTTCTTTGTAAATAAATATCAAAACAAAATAATGTAAAAAGGCTTCCCATCTTTCCCCTTTGATTTAATACTATATTAAAAAACTACATGTAATGAAATAACTTTCAGTACATGTGAATACAGCTAATATGTAAAAAAAAGAGTAAAATAGAATAAATCGCTATCTCGACTAATAATAAAGGTGTGTGTGTGTGTGTGTGTGTGTGTGTGTGTGTGTGTGTGTGTGTGTGTGTGTGTGTGTGTGTGTGTGTGTGTGTGTGTGTGTGTGTGTGTGTGTGTGTGCGCGCGCACTCTCTATAACCCAGATAGTTAGAACTATCAAGTTAAGCATATTTACGCTTTTGAGTGAAATAGAGATCTGGGAGAGTTATTTTATAATTTTAATAAAAATTTTAGTTAAATTTATTTGTTTAAAAGATTAGTTAAATAAAATTAAGCCAAAATTTGGAGGTTTTTTGCGATAACTTTAAAAATTATTACTTATAAAAATAAATTTTACATTGTTCCAAAAAATTTTAAAAATGTCTTTTTAACTATATTTATTGAGTTGCTGTAAATTTCTTTAGTCTAAGATTAAATTTCAAAGATATATTTAAGTATACTATAAAACAATACTTTCTTTGTTGTAATCAAAATCCAAATCGCTTTTATTGTTTCATTAAATATTTACTCAAAACTCGAAACGCTTTTATTGTTTCATTAAATATTCTTTGTCCGATTTCTTTTTTCATTATTGAAAACTAAAGAAGAAGAATTTCGTTTAATGTCCGCATAACTGACATCTCTATTGTCAGTAGAGTAAATAGATTTCTATAAGATACATGCTTTTAATTTTTTTCTGTAACTTTGTTGTGTTTACAATTCAAGTTTAACTTCGTAATCAAGTAATGTAGGAAAGATTTTCAAGTGTCTTCATTTCTAATGTGATATGACTGAATTTCTTAATATATGGAGAGAAAAATAGTTTCATGCATAGTACAATGAATAGAACGACATGAAGACTCCTAAAATAACATAATAAATAGTAATAGTATATGATATATCGAAAAAAAAATTGAAATTCAAAATATTTTGTTGAGGAAACTAAGTTAGATAAAACATTTAATTTAAAGTTTTAGCAGTTAGTGAACCCAACAAACCAACTGGTCACCAAAGGCAGCTAGTATACAATAGATCAAGACTATATTTTGTGATATGAAAACTAGCCAAAGAACCATAGAAACAAACTTTGTAGACATCGTATTATTTCTTATTTTCACTAATTATAAACTCGTTTTCTCTTTAAAAAAATCCATAATATTGTAACAGTAACATTAAAACAGTGAAGAAAAAAAAAGGAAGAAAAAACTTTATTCTGAGCAAACACTGTTGTCACGTGCGTTTCCACAGTGACGTGATCCCCAGTCTCGCTCCATTTCTCTAATGTAACCACTGTATGAATATTTGAAGTGAACAAGTGACGATACGGAATCAAAAAACTCGACCGCAACCAAATTTCATAGGAAACCTGGAAATTACAATTCACTTTCAGACCTAGTGAATTAGTTCTCTCCATTTTGCTGCACATCGCAACATGCCATTCTTCCATACTCAATACACAATACGCTGGTTCGGAAAAATACAGCTGAAATAACCTTTCAGGTTTTCTTGAAAACAGCTGTGGGAATACAACAAAGTACTTACGTCAATGGACCGTTCACTACGCAATTTTTAAGGCATTAGATTAAGAATTGGGCTTTAACTTATTTCCGAGAAAGTTGAGAAAGTGTGTTTTCGCTGGAGAAACAAAAAAAATATTTAATGGCCGAAAGAAAAATTGCACTTAAAATGGGTGCTTGTAATCTATGGACAACATACTTCTAGCCAGAGCTCTGGAGTAGGTGAAGGTTTCATTTTTAAAAAATCTCGCTACATAACAAGACAGAAATTGTCATAAAAATTAAAACATGTTCAAAATCTGTTGATGCTTTAAAATATTTTCAGATGTTGCGTGTTTAAAGACAATCGCATTCCGAAAAAAATGTAATGGAATGTAACCAGTATTTGTACATTTGCTAAGCGAATCTTGAGTTCCGTTTTGAGGTGAAAACGACATAGCTAACACGTTGATTCTCACGTGTTCTCATTCGCTATTTACATTGACTATCTGTGTCAATGTAAATAACACAATTAATCTAATTTAATAACCTTTTCTTTATTATGGTTAGCATATATAAAAAGCCGGCATCATTGGCATAAGGGTAGCGAGTCTTTTCCTATGAATGATCTGGGCATTCCTGGTTCGAGTCCCGGTTCGAGCGTGTTGGTCTCTCTTCGGTGTTCTATCTATGAGGTGCGTGAATGTGCCCCCCTGTAAAAAGAGGTTCTGCAAGTGAATGTGACGCATGAAGTAGCAAGTCATGCTCTTGGTCCTAGTTGACTTTGCTGAAGAAACAAGAGACGCTCACTCAGCTTAAATCGCTGGCAGATACCTGGCAGAGGGTGTGCAAGATACAATAAGTTACACAACAAAGGATATCTAAGAATATATTATCTAATTAAATAGTTACAGACACTCAAATTATAGTTGATGGTGGCCCTTATTTCATTCGTCAAGACCCATAAGTAGAGGAGGCACAAAACATGGAATTTGTGAAATCTTTATAATGAAAACCAATCGTATCTTTAGCTATTATTCTGGATTTTATTCTTATAGTTGGCTTTAGACAAACAGAATATTTGTAATGACACAGATGAAGCTTTGACGCTTTATAGGCGTTATACTATTTTCTTGCCTATTTTTCTTCAATTTTTATTGGTTATTATGAATTCAAATCGGATTACATTATTTCAGAATGTATCGAAAAGTAATTCGTTCCTTGCAGTATTGCCCTTATACATTAGGCCAGTGCTTTTATCAAATACACGTCTTCCATATGTTGATCCAAATGATTTACCTCCCGCAGCCTTTCCAAAATCATTCCCTTCCGTTTCTGCTTTTTAACAATTTTTTTTTTTTCTTTAAAAAAAAATTAAGGGAAAGCTCACTTCCCTCAAAACATCTGCTTACAAAATGTTTGGTTCGGCAAAATGCAGAGGTGAATGTATTATCATCTTCATTATATATATATATTCATCTATATTTAAAATTTTGAGAAAAAAATACAAAGAGACATCAAATTGTTTTCGTGAAAACACTTTTATTAAAATTGACTTATTTCATGTCCGTAAAGGTCGAATTTTTTAATTACCAGAGTTTTCAAATTTTTTGCTCTGTTTCGATGGCAATATAATATGATGATTTAATACTTTGTATTACTCTGTCTTCTGTTTTGGATAATAGTCCCATGGTGCAATGCAATTGTTTTAATAATGAGATGTGATGCTGTTCTATTACGGTGCGAGCGTTAATTAATGTCTTGTCTTCGTGTTAAGTGCTTGTTTTGTAAGGAAATTGATCATTAAAGAAATATTCTCGAAAATTGTTGCTTCCACTGTGCGTATCAGAATGATCTGCATTCCAATTACAGCTTTCAATATTTATTTATTTATTCATTAATAGATCATTTTCATTAAAATTCTATTAAATACACATTATATCTCGTGATAATGAATTTTAGAAAATAAATTATTGCGAGAATTGTTATTTTTTACTATAAGATATTACAAATTAAAAACTAAAATGAAAGTAACTAAAATATAAATTTTCCAATCCTCAGTTTAATATTAAAATCTTTTTTAACTGCTTTGATTAATGTTTAACTAATGTTTGTTTTAAAACTAGTTTTTTTAACGCTTTGAGCAAAAACCTATCAATGAACAAGAGACAAAACTTTCCATGAAAGTAAATAAATATACATACAGGACAGCTGTTATTGTTTTCAAAGCTTTAATTAACAGTATGGGATTTTATGAGAAAATACATTTCTAAAAACTATATACTAATAGAAGTTTTTTTACAGTTAATGCACAATACAAAAATATTATTGCTCATTTTAAACTGATATATTTAATTTAAGGTTAAATAATATATTTTGTCATTTATAAAATTAAAAATTAGGAAATCAGTACATAATGTCAATTAGGGTAACTGAAAACAAATTTTATAGACTTTATAGTTTTCTTCAATAAGAATGGTTATATCAAATGGGAAATATGAATACAATATATGTGAGTAAATAATTATGTTTTCCAGAGGTCATTAAACAATGTTTTTTCTCAAAAATAGACAATTTTATTAAAAACCTGATTCACAATTACCTGGTATATACCTAATCTCTGTCAATTATTAGGTAATTCGACAAGCATGTTGATTTTCTAAGCACTGTAACGCACTGATTTGACTGGAATATATTCAAATTAAGACGTCATTGCTTATTCAATATTTATTTCATCGCCATATCCTACTACCCCAAAGTACAGCGTTTTAAAAAAGTTTTAAGATAAAAATGTATAACATAGCTATTTAATATTTTCAATTTCAATAATCCAGTAATATAATTTTGTTGGGAAGAGTCAGGGGATAAACCTTTATAAAATCAGAAATGACTGAAAATTAAGAGACTCAAGGCGGAAATGATTCAGGAATGCACATTGGGAAAGGTATACAGTAATCAATCAATTTACCTTTAACCTGCTAACCGGGTAATTAACTAATATTCTATTCGTTTCTCATGGATATATTTCGTCATACCCAGTTAAGAGGTTAAATAGAATATTCAATCTTTCATTGAGCTCAATAATCTGACATTTTCGCTACTTGAAAAAGTCTACTTAACGGATAGTATTTTGTAGAATAACTTTTAGATGACACTCGGAAATTATAAGCTTTAATTAACCAGCAAAGTAAAATTCAAATTGGAGCTCTTCAAACTTGTGTATTTAGTGGATCACCATCAATCGATCAGATTCACAAATAATAGGTTTCCATTCTGATACCCTCAACATGATCGATCAAAATGCACAAATTTGTGGAAAACTCAACCAATGACGATTCAAGGTAATCATTTTTCGTTCTCTTATTCCCTCTTCATAACAGTTTGTTTTGAAAAGAATTAAAATCAAATGTTCTCCCTTAGTCATACATTTTTTTCTTCCTTGACGCCTGTTTTCTTGTTTCCTCTCGTATATGACGTCAAATAGAATCGCATCATTATTAATAATTGGCTTTCATTCATGGAAGGCAATATGTATGTAGATCACGATAAATTTGCTTAAAATGACGACAATTTGCCTAAAAATAATGGCCACAGTTAGCGGGACGTCACACTACAGCTTTCCTAAATTTGATTTCACTTTCCTTTATGTAATAAATTACGCCAAATTCATGGAAAAATATTTTTAATACAGCAAAAACCTTCTCTTTTTTACCCCACAATAAAAATGGTGAGGAGTAATTGGAAACACTATTCTGTATCTCAGAGGGAAAAAACTAAATCTTCAGCACAACTGTTACATCTTATAGATCCAAGAAATTTATAATTTTGCAACTTACTTAATAAATAATTGACGTAGTTATCGAGTGACATCATATAATTCTTAAGAATGCTTTGGTTTCACTGTTTAACATGGTTTTAATTTAGGTAAATAAACGTTAGAAAATAACGCTGAGAAAAGCGGGAAAATATGCATCCTACCCCCCCAGTTCCAGAATACTTTTTAAAAGGCAGGTGCTCCCCAGACATCACTGGTACGACATCACTGCCTAGACATCACCCAGACATCACTGCCTAGACATCACTGGTACGTACTGCTCCCAATTACCTTTCCAGACTATGTACGCATGATAGTGTTGTCATATTTCATTGTAAAGAATTGACAAAATTGAGTAAGCACTCCCTCCTATCTCTTTATTTTTAAAAATATAAGCTACTTTTTGGCAGGGCAAAATTTATCATTAATTTGAGGTCAGTCGAGTAAGTACAAGATGGTCATAAATAACTTACTCGGTACATGAATTCCTATAACACTATCCACTCAATCAGCGAAAAGGTATTTCTTCAATTTCTAATGCCCCCATTTGAAGGCATATGTTCGAGATTGCAATTTAAAATTGCAGAGCTTTTATGGTTTCAGTTTAAAATTATATGATTACAATTATTTTTCAATCGATTCGTCTGAACCCCGCAAGTATGCATTCAACATTTACTTTTATAAGTTATTTATTTTCGATTACAATTCATTATTTTTGAAAAGTTAAAGCATAATTATATTTTATAAAAAAAGTTATTAAGTTAAAAAAGTAAAAAAAGCATAAGGTATTCCTCTTTTTATCGATTTATTTTATTTTAAGACATCAAAAATGCAACCATAAAAACAAGAATAACTTTTCTTTGTCAAATTACTTTTCAAAAATAGTTTGGAAATCAATTATTTCAGTACTGCATCAAATAATTTTATTTCAAAATGCATTCGAGCAGCAAAGTTGTAATGAATATACGAAATTAAATATTAAAGAAATTCCTATTTCTGAGAGTTCAGACGATAGCATAAAATAATCGTCCGTTATTTATTTATAAGCTGTGAAGAGCAAATTTGATTAAAGAACTGATGCTTCACTGATTCTAGCAATTAACGGGAGTGTTTCAGTGAAACGGTTCAACGGTCCAAATATTTGATCAATAATTAGGTTACAGGAGTGGAACGCTGCGCTAATGGAATTTTATACCACAACACGTGCTACTTAATAGTTTTACAATGTACTTTATTGGCTGTTAACGGATTTCCCACCAGTTTTGAATAATCAGAGATGACATGCCATGAGAAATATTTCGAGTTTTGATAAAAACTGGCAGTTAAAATTCTCTTGCATTCACTTAAAAACGTTACATTTAATAAAATTTCATTTTTTGATGTTATTTATTAATTTATTGAGCAATTTTGAAATGCGAAAGAAGAAAATATTATTTGCTATCAGTTTTTTTTAATAATTCATTTCATTAAAAAAATGCACCTTTAAAAAGTCTTTCTTGCACTTGAAAAAATGTATAAATGCAGTTACTTACTAATTGTTTAAAAGAAAATTAAATATGAAAATGAAGTTTATCCTTCACACTTTAGTTTTTTCTTTAAAACGATAACCATTGATGATGTTTTCATCATCCTTTAATATTTTAATGCTTTTTTAAATTTCTATATCGTTTTCCCCATTTGTCAAACGATGCAATAAATTTATTAAATTTACTTCAGAACGTTATGATTAATTCCTTTCACACTTTCTTCAAGTTCGATAGTACTTACTAGAAATCCTCATTCTATTTTATTCCTTTCCGTAATATTTTTTAATCATCATTTCAAATAACATTGTGTAAATGAACTTTGTATTTCTGAAAATTATTTCCAGCCAAATGTTCAGCATTTGAAAGAATTTATTAATTAGAAGATTAAATAATTTTGAAGTATAAAAATAAATTAGAGAAATGTTTGGGATGAAAAAAACGAATTATCAACAAATTTTGCTGTGTACCTTTGCATTAAAAATTGTTTATAATGCAAGACAAGTACATTTTTATCATATAAATTTAAAAAATTCATTCAAAGTAAAAAAAAAAATTGAAAAAAAAAAAAACAGTTGAAAATAAATATTTATTTATCATAAATAACAACAGATTAAAATTTTTTTTAATTTCCTAAAAAAAATCAAAAGACCCATTGTTCGGGTTAATTGTGCTTGAATGACATTTCCTATAGTAAAACATTCACATAATTCTTTTAAAGAGGAAAATAACGCTCATATTATGTTTTAATAAATTCACAGCAATCAACTCGCAATTTACCACAAACTTCATAAAAATAGAGAAAATAAATTTAAAAAAAGGTTTTGCATAAAAAAAGAAGCAATTTTCATCGTTACGGAATGCAAATCTTTACTGAGCTGAAATGTTATCCAACTAATACTATTTAAGCTGCGTATTGTTGACATTCTCCTCGAGCTTTATTTTTCCCATGATTGTCGATTTAAAAAAAAAGGTATTTTATAGAAATAGAAAGATAAAGAAAAGCTATCAAATTTATTTCCATGTATTTATATATTATGCAAAACAGTTTATTTTCTAATAGTTGTGACCGAAAGGGCGCCAAAAGTCTAACTCTGTCAGGATAGACTATTAAAATCAATAAATCATGCCAATTTAGTTTAAAATACATTTAATGACATTAAAGGACATGATTTACAAGGGGACAAAACTATTGAGGACAATAACATTTAACATATATGCATAAAAATAATACTCGGGGATTACATCATGCTTTACGTTCGCTTCCAAGATATGGACTGATTGTTCATGGTAACGGCCGATAGAGGGCTGAGGAACAGTTACGGTTACATAGTTGTGTTTCTTAGGCCGCCTGCTAAGATTTCCGATTGTTTGAGGATATTTTACATTTGCCCTTAAATTCAATTGTTAATGGATTCAAAGCATTTTAGCTATTTTAATACGCTTTTAAAAAGTAGAAATAAATACAATATGGATTTTAATTGCCCATAAGAAAGCAGAAATTCCGATTGCTCCGAGTAAGTAAAATGAGGCATATAATAATAGGGATAAATGAAGGAATCGAAGCATTTAAAAATGAAAAATCCATGCAATTTTGAAATTGAATATCAGAATAACATTACTAAATTTAAAACTGAATTATATATTTATTTATTTATTTAGAATTTCTCATTTGAAAGTAGAAATTTATCATTTTTTATTATTGAAATAGGCATACTTTTGTTATTTTAATGGTAATTTAAAATATCAGACAACATCTACTAAATAAAATTATTTTAATCACTTGAAATTCCTACAAAATATAAATAGTAAAAATATGCTATTTCAACAATTACAGAAATAAACTTCCATTATATCGAATAAATAATTAATTCACAATAAATAATTAACACAAAAATCGAATAAATAATTAACACAAAAATC
>JAPMOQ010056882.1:821772-851826 GCA_026543055.1 Argiope trifasciata | reverse complement strand
AATAAATAATTAACACAAAAATCGAATAAATAATTAACACAAAAATCGAATAAATAATTAACACAAAAAAATATTTTATTATAAATAAAATAATTTCTATTATTATAAAAGAATAGTTATTATTGCTTTTATTGTAAAATAATTTATGTTTCTTGTCAATAATATAATTACATTATTTATTTAATAAGATAACAAATTATTTAATAATTTATAATGTTATTCTCGTTTTGAATAATATTAGAGACTATCGTTATATATTATTAAAAAAACTACAGCTGAAAAGAACTAGAATTTTGTTAGTTATTTTCTTAACATTTTAAATTTTGATTTATCGATTTCCCATTGGGGGTGAGGTGAAAATTTGGTGATATGATACAGGCTTAGATGGTGTTCCCATCCCTAATCATGATTCAAAATTACAATGTCCAATCCAAATTTAGCCCTCTCATTAATTCGATATAAAAAGTTAATATAATTAAATTGCCTTATATTTTTAATTGGTTATTTATGTCTCTCAATATTGTTTTTGTGTGCCTATTTACCTTTTAAAATATCATCAAATGAAATTATTGAAATTTAATTTAAAGCAAAAAAAGAGAAATATTTTTGTATTTTCTTTTATGGAGAATTACAATAAAACTGATTTTCAAGGGATTTCTTTTTCAGCAAATACATTTTGAATAATTTCATTTTGCTTGCCATTTCTTTATTCGATTGCTCCAAATGTGAATTATTTGTTTGTCATTAATTTTGTTTACAACTCTCAATATTTTGTCCTAAATTTGAAGAAAATCTTTTTTTTTTCTACTTCTGTCTTTAAATCATTCACTCTCTGGTAAGTGAGATTGAATGCATGATTGCATAACAGTTTCCGAAAATAGTTTTGACATTTAGCTCGAAAATAATTTATGAGGTGGTAATGGAGGGAATTTTCAAATCAGGAAATGAGGCTTTCATTCTAAATCACACATCTAATGACTGGTTAATAATTTTAAAAAATATTTAGTATTTTACTTATTGTAATTACCTAAAATGAGATCTAAACAATTAATTATCAGTTTAAAAATTTCAACTGAAGTTTGCATTGTGATATTTTAAATTAAAATAACTAAAACTTAATGCTTGTTTTTTCACCTTAAATTTTATATCTAATCCTATTAAATTTTAAAAACAGGATATTAATGACGAAATTCAAGTTGCACATGATTTAAAACATAATGAACAAACTGCATGAAAAATGCAATTGCAATAAATTACTTTCTTGATATCATGCAAATTAAGGGAACTTATAAGATCCATTGAATGCAATATAAACTATTTATATCAATTTTCAATCTTAACACTAGAGCAAATAAAGACATAGAATCCGACATATATCCGAGATAAACACTGTATTAACAAAGACATAGAATCCGCTAGAGATCAACCAGTCATTTTGTCGGTTCCGAAAAATCTGGAATTAAATAATAATTTAAATCAAACATTGCTGGAAATAATTTATGCCGATTCCGGTATTGTTAGTTGGTCAGCTTGGATACATGGACTTTAAATTTCTTCCAATTTTAAAGGTCGTTAATTATTTTGTAAATAAAAATAGTTTCTAAACTGAGAATTCTAAGCCTACAAACTCAAGAAAATACATAAAATCAGGAATACTTCGTAGTAAGTATAACAGAAAGTTTATCTAGAGAGCTACCGTATATATTGTACTTACATATTCAATTTGAAATTTTAAGATATATCATATACATCATACATATTTATGGCACTAATACAAAGAAATACTCAATGTCTTGTAAAAGCGGTGCTAAATGAGTTTTAAACATGCATTTCATTATATTTTTTTTATTTTGAGAACATGAAATGTCTTTTCCTAAGATAATCAAAACAAACCTTTATTTAATTGATTGGCATGAAGTAAAACAATGTCAAACCCGATATACATGAATTTAAAAAAAGGTGGAATCTTTGAAATTAGTGTGAATGAATAAATATTCTAGATTAATTAGGACTGCAAATAAAATTCGGCAAAATCGGGAGAGCTAAAATAATCCTAAAATCTAATATTTTGCATAACATTTAAGATCCCCTTAAAAAGGCGAACTTCGACCAATGATACTTTTCCAGTAGGAACTTATGCTACTTTTGTTAATGATATTGTAGACAGCAATATTAATGTCATTTATACAGTGACGTTAACATTTAAGTTTCGCATCAGACGCAAAAATTTGAAATCCAATCGACAGACACAGGACAGCACGAACTTAAAATCTGCTTTCTTTTCTATACATTAGTTAGAATGGAAATTTTTTTAAAAAGTGCTGATATAGACAAGATCATTCCGATACTTTAAGAAATTCAATTCTTTAATGAAATACATAAGAGTATCATTTAAAACTGAGAAGCACTCACTAAATAATGTGGCTTTTTATACTATTATTATTATTTTTTTTAAAGAATTTATGGTAATGCGAATTAAAATATTATTTTCAGAAATCTTCGGCACAAACTGAGTATTTTAAATTAAACTAAACTAAAGTTGGAATTATTTAATTGGCTTTTATTTAAACTATCAATATATACAAGGTACACTGAAGTATCTGTTGTTTGTGAGGAATAAAATATAAATTCGTGAATGTATGGAAATTGAGTGTCCACAAGTTAGATAGATTGATTAATAGAAGAAAAAAATACGAATTGAGTACATGTAATATCTTTTAAAAATTTATATCATGCTATACAAGAAAAAAAATTTATGCATTCGTAGTTACTGTTTTTAATTTGCGTCATTTTCAGTGTTTTACTTGAACCCGTTCATTATATTTTGTCTCTCTCACACTAATTACGTTCTGGAACTACATGAGGAGTATTTTTGAAACATAGCCTACGAGCCTACGACTCACCACCTAAACAATATAGCATACAATTGACATCTAACACTTTAAATCAGATTTAAAATACATCATGACCACATATTTTCGGTGGAAGTAGGTACCGAGCAAAAGATTCCAATTCTTTCATTAGTGATCATGGCATTTTTAAAGCATTTCAAATACGGTGAAAAATCTTTCAATAAAATTGTGTTTTATATTGATAAATAACATTTTTATTTTATTTTCAAAACTTATTATATATCGGTTTGCTATCAAATAGAGAAGTGATATTTACATTACTAAAAGCATCAATATTAATTATTAAATTAGTACTGGTATCATTAATTACATTAATCAACAGAACTAACAGAATTATTAAAGGATCTAAAAAAATAATATGAAATGCTATGCATATTTATTTTTATAAGCTCAACAAGTGTGAGAGTCTCACACCCAGGGTAATTTTTCAAGAAAGTAGAATGGAATCGTCCTTTAGAAAATTACCTTTCAATGCTATGTTTTAGCTACACATCCAAGGACGCTCGTGTTGGGACTTGTCTAAAGAAATAATTTGAGGCTGGTGCAGGCTCATAGTATTAAAATAGCAACGAGCCTCTAAAAAATAGGATTCGATTCTGGGGTAGAAAAAAAAATTACTGATACTTGGAACCGCAACTTTTATTAACATTTTGCTATTTATATAAAAATTATTTTGGCTAGATTGCAATATACTTGAAATTTTAATTAAATAAAAATGTTTAACGTGCTAGAAATGTGGATATAGCAGGCATTTTCCACACAAAAAAATACAAAAGGAAGTTTACGATTATACCAAAAAAAATTAAACATGGCTTTTTTAACTAATTTGAAAATAGCAATCTATAAGAGGTTTCATTTTTTACAAATGCTAAATCATCTTTTTACCATCTGGCATTGAACAAAAAAAAATTGATATATCTCTATAAAAAAGTAGAGTTACTTAAGGGAAATAAAACGATAAATTTCGATTTGATTGAAAAAAGAAAAACTTGGCAGATTCGCGAACAAAGAACGGTAGCTGCATATTCGCGTCTGGTGACAACGAGATTTATAATTTTTGCTACGGTGACAGAAAACGCACGTGGACTCACGAGTTCACTAACCCAGCAGACGTCTGTATTTGGATAGGATATTAAACATCATTTTTGTCCGTCCTTTGTCCCCATTTTATAAAGAATATGACTCCTGGGATTGAAACAAAATAGCTTTAATTCATTTGTTTAAGCAAATTGAATGCGAGGCGGTTTTTAGAATTGTTGTATGATAAATAAAAATAAAGCGATGTTTATGCTATATTGAGATTGATTACCCAAATATTTAAAATTTATATGAATGAGGCCAAAAATTAGACTTTTATTTTATTTTTTATTCATGTCATACAGCAAATTTATAGATCGCTTATGCTGGCAATTAAGAAATAGCCGAGTTAACTTCCAAGTACCCTCCCAAAAAAATTGTAAAACAACATGCAGTGATAGTTGCAATGTTATTCTTATTTAGCTTCAGATTGTGTAAATAATATAACATTCTTTATCATTCACACGATAAAAATAATAATCATTATTATTCTTTAAAATCAAATCTACTTGTTCTTTTAATGAGGAAGAAAGCTTTAAAGTTATGCCTAAATTTCAAATTTTTAACACAAAGAACCATCTGCAATTACATGTTTTGGAGAATCAGTGATATAATTAAATTTAAGATTAATATCTAATATTCTTAATTCGAATGTATACTATTAGACTAAATTAAAATTTGCATTTGGTATAAATGCTAAAAAAATATTCATGCCTTATTGAGATTTAAACTAGTCAGATGGCCAAGAAATTAAAGCAATTATTGAAAAGATTTAACTTTTTAATATCTCAATTTTCGATTTCCTGCTGGAACTTTCCACCAATTCAATTCCACACCAATGAAGCAACACTGTTTCCATGGTAACGCCATGCTGCAGTACGGAAAGGATATACATTTTTTTTTCATAAGATTTTTATTTAGTTATTTATGGTTATTTTTGAAAATACTTATTCTTTTTTTTTATACGTTTAAAACTGTTTTCCTCAATTTATAAATCCCATATTCTGAGCCTAGCCTTTTTTCTTAACATAAAGCAGAACATAATATTAAATACAAATGAATCGATTTTTTTTAATGCGTGTATAAAAAATTCGTTTATTTCATACTTAACAAGCAGAGCATAAAAGTGTAAGAAGATTCCGAATGGACAACCGAATCGAAATCATTGTCCAACTACTCAATTCGGATTATAAAAAAGTCGTCAGATGCAAAACTCTGAAGCCGGATGATCGATGAAAATTAGTGACAGAATCTCCAGACACATAAAAAATATTAAAGCAAACGAAAAATTATGAATGCTTATCAAGATTTTTCCAATCATTTCTATAAAATCAAAATTATACGAAGCTGAAACCAAAGAAAATTCTTAAACAAATCTTATTACAAAGAATCGAATGTTCTGATGATATAAATTAGTAATTCATTGTTAAATTTCATGTTAGCATCGAGATATCTAAGTAATAAATGGTTGTTTACGTATTTTTGATTAAAATAAAATGAAATTTATACCAAGGGTATCGGGAAATTTTTATCAATCTAATTAAATGCAATTTAGATTTTTGAACTGCTAAATCCAGAAAAAAAGAGTCTCTTGTTGGGAACTTAATAAATTCTGTTAAAAATTCTTAAGAAAGATCACATATATTTGGTGATATTTTCGGATTAAGATGCAGTAATTCTATTTTATTTTTCAAAGCATCTAAAGTTCATTTTCATGACAGCTTTTATTCTATTTATAATTATTTCTTAGCAAGATTAATTGTAATTATACGATTTGAATAACAAAAAGAATTCATTAAATTTCAATGAACTGAAAAATGTCTTATTTTTCTTTAGCCAAATTTTTCTTAGGTTTTCATTTTTATTAAAATATTTTGTTCTTTTAAGAAATTTTAATAAAACTGAATTCATCTGCAGACACATTTAAATTCTGTAAATTCGAAAGTGTTTGATCAAAAATGATTATTATTTCTAACGAAAACCAATATTATTTTAAGCATTTCAAACTGTTCTAATTGTCAGTACTTAGTCACAGCAAATATCATCTCGCGGTGTAGTAAAAATGATGATTCATTCTAAAACATCAAAACATAAGAATTATAATGTTTAGAACATTTAGAATGATGCATCATTCTAAAACATCAAAACATAAGAATTAAATAAATTGCAGCGACTTTATCTAAAGCAGAAATGAAAAGTATATTTTAATTTTAAGAAATACATACTTTGCTTTATACAAAATACTTATCAAAGTGCAACAGATATTTATAAAATTTTAGGACGCACTTGATATATTTTGATAGAGCTGACATGTCATTCATAATTTACATTTAAAAGAAATAGTAAACAACAGTTACTTTTAAACAAAAATCGATTAAATATAAAACAAAAGCGATAAATTTCTATTACTTACCCGCTTTCTGTGGAAATATCCAGCTTTGCTTTCAGTGTTTGCATTCACATCCGAAGTGTGTACATCACTTTCTCCGTCCATAGTTTAGGTTCTAATAAAGTCACATTCACAATTAAAAATGCAAAAAACCGTAACAAACCGCAGGTGTTCACAAATAACAGGAAGAGTTCCCGTTTCGCTTTCTTGGTCAGAAAAAAATAAATGGTTTAGGACCGAACTGATTTACCGGTTTCATTTACGGCACAGGGCTCCACTGTTGCTACCAAATTGTAAACAATGCTAGGTAACTATGGTAGCTTCACGTCCACTGCCCGTCGAACACACCGCCTTGGGCGAGGAGAGGTTGCCCTAATACAGGTAAACGGTGATTCCGATTGCCATATTTGGCACTCTATCCTTATAATTTTATATAAACAGGAATGTTGTTGGAGCAACTAGATTTCACTGGCGATGTGTTTAGATTTTTTAAAATGTATTTTAATTTTGAAAATACAGTGATGTGACTGGTAGTTATTAAGGAGACAGTGGACTCTATTAAGCACTTAAGGAAATTATTCAATCTGAGTTATGAATTTTCTTATGTATGTGTATTAAGATATAGCTACGTCAAATTTCTTTTTTAAAAAACTATTTTGGAACAAAATATATTATTTTTAAAAATGTTTAATTTTCAAAAATTTCAAAACAGTCCAGGAGTTTTAATTTTTAATTTTTTTCTATTGTTTTTTTTTCCTTAATACCTAATGTAAATTTATGTGGAGCAAAAGTAAGTATGATTTTGTAATTCCAATTAGATGCCAATTTTTTTATAAATGTTTTTATGAACACTTCCTGAATTTTCATAGAAATTTTACGATCTTCTGGACTTAAATTGACTCTTAACTATCTAAAAAAACTCGAAACATAAAATGCATGACCCATTTTCTTTTAATGTTTGATCGAAATCTTTAATATCAATTTCATTTATTTTCTACGAAAATTAAGACACCTGGAACATTTCAAAGATATTTCAATAGAATTACTATATCATTTTGAGAAAAGTCATTAAGATGTACTTTTTTTTCTTTTAACTCCTCAATTATTAATGTCATTGAATAATATATTTTATAATACTATTTTAGTCGAATATAAACATATATTTTAGTGATGAAGTGATAAAAATAAAATTGGACGTTTTCATCCATTTTCGCTTATTTCAAAGTCCACAATCCTCTCAAAAGAGTGAGTGTGGCAGTAAATGAAAAATTTAATTCTGAAAGAGAAAAATACTATAATTTTAAAATTAGAAGAGTTTAACTTTGAAGTATTTATTTTATTTTTAGGTAATGAATTAAATATAAAATCAAAATTTTGCACATCATTATTACTTTCAATAAATGAGAAATTTTGTAGATATTCATTTGATAATGTTAATTCTTCTTTAAATCAGTTGAATTAAACTATTACTCTTTACATAAAATTATTTCACTTATTAAAAAAAACAACGAACTTACTTCCTATCAGAATATACAATACAAAGAGTGATAATTTTGCAAAAAATGTATAAATACTTACTACCCATTTTTTATGTAAAAATATAAGAGAAATTGCACAGTTAATAATTGAGAAAATTCGATTTGAGTGTCAAGGAAATAATCAAGGTGTTAGAGTGGTCTGGTAACTAGAAATTATCATTTCTTTGAGTGATGTAACAATGAGAAATAGCGTTTTGGGCATAATATAATAATTTCGCCCACTATCATCTTCATAGATTTGGTCGGAGTAAATGCCTTGAGTATTTTTTCGTCTTTTTGACTTTAAACCAGCGGCCTCGGTCTTTTTTAAAACTTTCTTACTTATTCCCTAATATATGTACTTCTGTGCATTTGTTAAATAGCTGATGTTACCAATATATTTTACACCCTTGGTGAACAAAAGAAAGAGAGAATATGCGTTCAGTCTTCAGCGAGTAATCGCTGGAATGCTGTTAATACACAACAACCAAAATGCTGAAAGGGTATTTTGGATACATTTTCTATATATGTCTGAGAGATTGAAGCCAAAATTTGATACAGAACTGTTGGACCTGACTGAGCCTAATTGGGACCTGGGGCTAAAAATTCTTTGTTCCCTCTGCTTCACTACTTCAGTAATGCAGAACTGTACATAGAACTTGTCTATGGTATTTTTCTATTCTGGGGCCCTCTCGGATGTGGGGGCCCGGAGTAACTGCCCCGATTGCCTCTATCGTAGTCGGGCTTTGAAGAACTGCAATTATAGCCACAATATAGGATACAATGAATATATATCTAAACCATCGTATTTATAAGTTGTCGTATTTACATATTTATGATATTAGAAAACGACAGATGCTTTATCTTTTGAGGGATTATGTTCTAAAATCCATTAGAATCTACACTTAGGATATTAAATTTGTGTGCCAAATTTTATCCTACTAGTTCGATGAATCGTTTTATAATTATCGTGTTAACTTACATTTGAACAGACAGAATTCCTTTGAATGGATTTCATTCAAAACTTCTGAGATATCTATTAATTTGGTCTAAAGACCATGTACTAAATTTTATCCAACTAGCTGAAAGCGTTTTTGAATTATCGTGTTTACATACAGACAGAAAGATAGAATAATTCCATAAAAATGTTTCTATACCTCAAGAAGGTCTGCAACTTGAATTTTTTGACGATTACACTACTTTCTCTTGTATACATTGTGTGCCAAAAAGTAAAAATTTCATAAATGCGCTACTGTTTTGTCCTCTAAGCGCTTCCTAAAACTGGATCCCAGAGTATGTATACCATTGACTTTCGGTAATTGCGCCATTATTTCTGTCTTTCCTAATATTTTTTTTAAATTCAAGTAACATTTGTTGTGACTAGCCTATTTCAACGGCCTACATCGATTTCTTTTGCATCATTGAATATTTTTATTTTTATTTCAAATATTAAAAACTTAAATTGAAATAAATTTGAATATATTTAAAAGGATTGGTAATCATCTACAAATTTTAATTTAAGTTTTAAATATTTAAAAAAAAAAAAAAAAAAAAAAAAAAAAAAAGTAGAAAAATTATCATTTTTAATACGCTCCTAATCTAAAATTTATTTCTGAGAATAATTTTACAAATTTAAAAAATCATAATAATTGTTTGCAAATGAGTTATTTCAAATGACATTGCTTTTTTGGGTATTTTTGTTCTGTAATTACTCCTGTTTTAAAATGTTCGTTTTTATTTTCCATTTATTTGAGCGGCATTAAATCCATTTGTCAGCAGAGCAGATTCTATTAATTATCAAATAAGATTCACGTAATAAAATAAACAAATCCTAAATTTAACTAAATTTATGTGCAGATATTTAATAAATCTCATGAATACAGATTAAACTACAGAAAAAAAAATTAGGTTAAAGAATATTTTCCGTGAAATGAATATTAAATTTGATTGAAGTAGAAAAACGAATTTATCTTAAATCCTACTCTAAGTTTTGTATTGTTTATCAAAGTTATGATAAATTTTGCTAAATTTTATCTTTTGTTATGATGAAATATTCCAAATCATTCTCTGATATGCGTTGCCTCTGGCCTTGCTGGAATTTTAATGCTTTAGCGAACAGATCCACCATTATTTAAAAATTGAAACGGGAACAAACACCACTGTTCTTGTAATGTTTTTTTTTTTTTATTATAAGCTTATTAAACTGAGATTTCAAGATTTGAAGTTGTTCAGCAATTATTTGATATGCATTTTAAAAAATCACAAATGATATAGAACCAAGAATAAAAAGAATATTTATTCTTTCTAAAAGTACTTACTATCATTTTCCGAGAAGAAATTTATTATTATTAAATGGAATTAATTTTAACATACAGGGTGGTTATAATTAGTTATAATTAGACTTCGCCCATAAACAGCATCCTACAACGCAAGTGGGTGAGCGGATAGCAACGAAATTTGACATATAACCTATACATGAGATGCACTCCCAGAATTTTGGGAAAAAGATATTATTACAAAAGCAAAAGCAATTTCCAAAATGTCCATTAGAGAGGACCTTTTTCAGAAAATACATTAAATTTATCTCAACGGACAACCAAAACAGAATGCAGATATAATATTAACTTTCCACAACAAGAATTTTAAGTAATAAAATTAAAAACAATGAAACTCTGCAAACTCCATAATGCTTCATATGCGAAGCATCACAACTTTTCAATTACGATCTGCTGTTGAATACATTGTCCATCGACTAGAGATTTTGCAAATGAAGGAGGGTGATCACATGGAGAGCATTTCCCTAAATCGTCCTGGACGCGATTATTAACTGCTCCTGTTTTGCAATTTCGTCCTAATCTGTTCTTGTGAACTGGAAAGGTTTGCGTTTCAGCAAACTGAACTGGTTACACCCCCCCCCCACCTCAAACAGCGTACTGTTATTTTTTCCTTGCTTTTACTTAATATGGTTCGATGCTAAAGTGATCAGAAAAGTCAATAAATGTTAATATATTTTCTGTATTCCGTTTTGGTCTTTTATTTTGCTAAATTTAATGTTGTTCGGAAAAAAACGCCTTCTTTTAGACATTTTGGGACTTTTTTTCCGTAATTCCTTGACCGCATCTCATGTATGGTCTATGTACCAAATATCGTTGCAATCCATTTATCAGTTTGCGTTGTAGGATCTTTTAATAGGGGAAGTTTAATTACAACTACCCTAAAAATTCAATTAAAAATTAGTTGAACATGGTAAAAGCGGATTTTTTATTAAATGATATAGTTTAATTATCTATAGAAGAAGAATTTTAGTAAAATTATCACATCTGATACAAAAGAATACCATCTGGAATGTACGCCAAATTAAAGAAGAATTATTAATTTTAAAAAAGAAATAATTAAATTCAAGAACTGCAAGAACAATAAGAATTAAATTTTATTGTATTTTTAATGTGCTAAAATGTAGAGTTCTTGCATTTATTTTTTTTTAATTTTTTATTTTATTAGTATAAAATATCGATGTCAGTTTTTTCTCAATTTTGATATTGATGATACTATATGAATAAAATCAAAATTTAATTGAAATTCATTGATTAACTGGTAATTGAGTTCAAAAAATATTAAAACAGTATAACGTCTTTGAAAGTACTCTGGTTTGCAAATTGTCATATCACTCGCACGTCTTGAAATGAATAAAAAAGGAAAATCCATTACAAAATTCATTTTTTACTATCATAAAATAATCAATAAAAGTTCCAGTCATATATTAAATAGCCAAAATTAAAAAATATTCATATGATTAAACAGAACAATGATCGTTTGGTGTTTTCTGTTTTAGATGCGTGATAAATTTTTACACTTATTTCTAGAACAATTTCTTAGCATTAAAAAATAAATATTTCTTTTAGTTAAAATGAAATTTAAATATTTGTATCATTTTTCTATATAATTTAAATAAATAGGATTTTAAAATCCATCTTGGTTTCATCAGCCTATTTACTAAAATCATGTGATATCAAACATATTAAATGAAATTAGTATGACAATTTGTTAAACAAAACCTGTACACTATTTTGGAAGAAATATCTTTTTCGATTAAATAAATAATATTTTTTATAGGTAATCAGTCGATATCTGAACATATCATAATCATTAGATTTATAAAATCATATAAGTGTTTCTAAATGCAGATAATTTGCACATTAATTTAAGAGCTATAACTTGCTACATATGCAAGAAATAACTGTAATCTATTATTATAATGTTTAAGGCAACTGAAATGTTGCCGATTTTTAAAAAAATTTAAGAATTTTTTGCATTTAGATTATACTTTCTTTTTCTCCTAAAGGATGTACATTCAATTTCAGAAGTAAAAAAAACAACTTACAACTCAAGTCTTAAATTCAATATTTTTCAAATATATAAACTCAAAAATTGTTCTGGATTGCATTATTTATTGTTTTTAATTACTGCATTAAAATACTCATTAAGTAACGTAATTTTTATTTCTTTTTTTAATTTATTTTTTCCCATTGAAATCTATATCCAAAAATATTTCTGCTCTTTGAGAGTTCATTGTTATATGCTTCTGAAAATATTAATCAAAATAATTTTTGTATTTCTTTATATTTAAAAAAAAAACGTTTTGAAAGATTTATACTGAATGTTAAGATTTCCATTGATTCACTGACGGCGCTACATGGAAATGAATTATCCAATATAAAAATGGATTTAAATATAAATTCCCAAAAGGTGATTAAATAAAAGAAAGAAATCCTTTAATTGAATAAAATGCAGCTGAACATTTTAAAATTGAAGAGAGTACTCCAAAAAAAATCTTAAATCATGTAACCACCCATATTCAAGAATAAAAGAATCAAATGATTAAATGCAAAATTAACTCCACAAATTACGGTACCAAAGTCAACATTTGATCCAGAAAAAAAATCTGTGATTTTATGCAATCTTGAGACGTCATCGATTTCGGAAGGCGTGATATCATGTTAAAAATATTGAAGGAAAAAACCTTCGTAAGGAAAGTTAACCACAAGAAAAAATGACATTGCAAAAGATTATGAAAATGATTTCTTATTTTGAAATTGTGTGACTTTTTGGATGGAACTGATTACTTTCTTGTTTCAAGGAGTTTCTACAACTCATAGAAACATTTAAAAAGTTAAAGAAAAATAAGCTGAGGCAAAGCTTTTTCAATGTACATTAGAGAAATTGCTAAGTGGAGGTGATTTCATTACTGTTTAGAATTGCTTCCTGAAAATGCAATCTATTTATATAAATAAAAATGAATGTTTTCCTGTGTGTCTCTTATGCGCAGCCGTACCGCTCATCCGATTCCAATAAAATTTTGACTACTTGTGGATTGTAGTTACGGATAGTTATAGGCAAAGTAAAGTTATCTAATATATATTCTATATAAATAAAAATAAATGTTTGTCTGCATGTCTCTAATACCGCTCATCCGATTCCGATAAATCTTCGACAACATATTGCTTGCACTTACGCGAAGGTTATAGGCATAATACAATCATCTAAAGTATACAAAATATTTTCAGATCTATTTACGGCACATATTAGCCATGGATTAACAATCAAATAACTCGCCAAGGAGACGCAGCAGATTCAGTAATTATGCTAAATATCAAACTAGATGTTAATATTTCGCAACTATTGTATATAAATGCTATGCAAGTCTTTCTCTGAGGTTATAGCTTTATTAGAGAAAGTGCAAGAAAGTTTTAGGGGACCAATCCTTAAAATTTTAATAAAATTTTAGCATTTTTGCAGTAATTTCCAAAAATATTTTAGCCCAAATAATTTTGCACAGTCTTAATTTTCAAAAAATTATCTTTTCAACTATATTAAAAAAATTTGTATAAATAGATTTTCTATGTTTAATCAGTTTTAAAAAAAATATTTTAATCACATTTTTTAATATTAAACTTGAGAATTCTGAACGAATATTAAACTAATCACGAGATACAATAAATAGTTTCTTTCACTACCTTTCTGAAAGAGCTCCAAACATTACAATTCTAAAAGAATACAGAAATCTAATATATAAAAATGAATATTTGTTTGTAGAATAGAATAATAAAAATAGAATAAATACTATTTATGCTTCTAATATATATATATATCTTTCTATTTCAATGAATGTATTCAGTGTCGACAAAAAAATAAATATTATTCTTCCAATCATTCTTAATTAAACAAGGTAACTATTTGAAATTTCAAATGATATTTGCAAGATTATTTCTTTTGCTGCAGCAACGCGCCAGGTACCAGCTAGTTTAGCACTATGATGCTAGATGCTATAAATATTCAACAAAGATCTCCGTATTAGGATTTCAGAAATATATACTGCGAAATAATATATATTCAGAAATATATACTACTATATATACTGCGAAATTTAACTGGAATGTCTGCTTTATAATGTATGGAAATTATTCAGTATCCTATTGCAAACGTCACATATTTGACTATGATCATTTATAAGATTATCCAAAGCGGTAAATTAAAAAACTAAACATCAAAACTAGAACTGATTTCATAAGTGTCTCTCTAAAAGAAAGGCAGAAAAACTGTCTATCATACAAACTTTATAGAATTTAATACTCGCGAGAAAAAGCGGTAATTGAAGCTGGAGGCTATTAAAACATCGTGACTTTTAAACATTTGTTGCAGAAATTTGTTATATTGCCATTTTTTTTTTCTTTGCTTCTGTTTACATACTTTTATAGTGTAAAATATATTGTGTTTAAGTTACACTTGTATTGAAAATTAAACTCTTATATAAACAGCAGTTTCTTATTTTAAAATAAAGTTAGTTTATTTTAGATGACATAAATTTTTATTTCTTTCATGCAACTATACCTTATGTTTGGTTTTTCTTTAAAAAATATTGATATTATTGTGCATTCTTATTTTTGTTATTAATTATATATGTGTTCGTATTCTTGTCGAGATAAATATTGTTTATACAAAAATTTCATTTATTATTTGATTATTTTAAAATAACTAATATTAAATGAAACAATCACGGATTTTACATTCAAAAACATTTATATATTTTCTGACAGAACAAGATAAATAAACAAGAAATGTAATTTTATTTCTTGTTCATATCAGAATATTTTATTTTCATATTTATTTTTACTGTAACTAATTTGATAGGTTCTTTAGAAAGTCAGAAACTGTTTTTTTATATTCTTTTAAAAATAGAGAAACAAATGCAATTAATAAACTAAGAGAACTTCTACTTAATTCCCTCTTCCATCCGTATTAAATTATTAAACAGAGATAGTAATAATAATAATGTAACGAAGAAAAGGAATGTATATTAGAGAAAAAAAATTCTATTATTATTTTTAGTTACAAAGCAAAACAACTACAAAGTGCAAAGCAACAAGGTTTTGACATTTTAATAATATTAAAATTTTATTTACACGGAAAGACTGTCATCTTTTCATTTTCTACTTTTAATATTTTCTTAACAGCTTAAAATCTATTATTGTTATTCAATTTTCACTTTATAATTTAAAATGTCTATTCAAGGCTTGATTATCAAACCGATAAAATAAGCAAAAAATAATGATCTCAACTTCTGTGCTTCCCGAAACTTTTGTTTTAAACCCTTTTTAGAATTATTTCATTTTGGACTATTTTTATAACAACCCTGTACTCGAATATATTTAAATTAAAATCATGTATCGTTCTAATTTTTTAAAGAAATTCTTCAGAATTTTTTGAAACTGCAAATAAATATAAAGCTCTGTATTAGAATATTTTGATTGGCCAAAAAAGTTTTATAACTTTTCTCGGCATTCTAATTTAAAATCATTTAAAATTTCATTTTTATATGCGAAATATTAAAACTAATTTTAATGATTTTAAATTTTATTAAAGTGCTAGAATTTTGTAACCTTAAGTACAGCATGTCTCCTCTTCCCTTAACCCTTTTAATCCAACTTTCGCATAAAATATTGAATCTCATATAAAAATGGTTCCTTATGATCATCCATGTAAAAGTGGGGTTTATTTACCGAATAGAAAATGAAATGTGATCTACTGGACATATATACTCTTCTTTAGCGTCCAAAGGGTTGATGAGATTATCGATTTAGCCTCCTATTTCAGCATATTTTTAAAATGTTAATGGTCCAATTTATGTCATTAACTTTGCAAATACATATACTTTATTTATTACTAGCCGCTTTTGGTGACCAATCAGTTCGGCAATCTTAATGCTCGTTAGCATTTGAATAATTAAATATTCTATTCTACTCCTATTTAATAGCTACTTCATCAAAACATTTCAAAGCTTCAAATTTCGATCGTCATCTAATTCACTCCTAATATTATAAAGACCTTCAGCCATAACGTAATATGTATTTCTCTAATTTTCTGTTAGCTCTGGTAGATTTTATGCTTTAAACTAAAGTGGAAATGATTAAACCGCAATTAATATAAGAAATTTTTTTTCTGATGTGAAGCATTTTTTAAAAAATATGAGTACTGAAAACAGAGTCACTGATAAATTAATCCTTATGGGCACTAAAGAATATTTTTCTTAATTTATGCAATATCTCAAGAAATTTTCCAAAAAAAAAAATCTGAGATTCTTTATGAACAGATCGATTAATTAACAATATTTTATTTTAAATGCATCGAACTTTAAGAAAATATACGGAATCGTTTCAAATAAACAGTCGAAAACATGTTAAGCCTAACCTTGTTAGCGTGGAGGGAAAAAACTGAAGCCTTACTCATTTAGCGGTGGGGAAATTAAAAGAATTTTGGCTGGAAAGTTCCAAAATTTTGCTTAATTTTTAATTAAATGAAATTCTAGTTTAAAAAAAAGGGTCCCGAAATGCCCCTTCATGACCTCCAAGGTATATATACATGTACCAAATTTGGTAGTTGTAGATCAAACGGTTTGGCCTATAGAGCGCCAGCATACACATACACACATTGAACTTTATTGTAAGTACTAGCCGCCTTTGGTGACCAGCTGATTCGCCAGAAGTAATGCGGTCTAAAATTTTCAATTAAATACTTGTAATGTACCTTTTTCTCTCTATAACTTCAATTATACTTAATCTTCGATAGTCACTTAACCCATACTATTATAGAAGCCTTAGGATTATTTGTTCATTGCACTATACGTCTGTCTGATTTGCAATCAGCTGTCGTGGAATTACATGAAAAACATTTTATATTTAATCCATAACATCATACTTCTATTGAAACACGTGCAACAGCATACTTTCCTAGGTTTAATTTGCAATAAGAGTTAATTTAATCATTCAGTTTCAGTTTTTGTCAAAAGTAATTGAAAGCACTGGTACACTCTTAACGTGCTCTTGCAGATTATATTCTACTTCCATTTTGTGAAAAAATAATTACGGAAAAATATGTCTATACTTAAAAAATAATAATAAAAATATAAACTTAATTTATAGGTTAAAACATTGTTATAAATGAAGAAAATAAAAAAATTTTAAGTGGATTTAAAAAACAGTTTTGTGCTGTAATATTTTCGGAAGTTATCGCAGAAAAATACCAGATGTTAGCTTAATTTTTAATTAATTAAAGTTTTTAAAGAAATCTGTCATTTTTAAAAACTTTGCACTTTTTTATGCTGCAAAATAAATATGTACATACCAAGTGCGGTAGCTCTAGATCATATGGTCTGAAATGTAGAGTGCTAACACACACACACACACATTCATTCATATACGCAAACACATATTCAATTGATTATCAACCTTGGAGTAATTCCAGGCATTTATTGGAATGAAATTGATATTTTCTTTAAGATGGGGGAAGAAAAGATCTAAAAGAGCACATTTTATTAATAGTATTCTTATATTAATCAGTCAACTTTAATGATTGATTTAGAAGATTGATTGATATAAATTATTTTTCTTAAAATATCAGTGAAAATATTTTGTTCAATATGACTCACAGAGCGAAGTATGAAAAAACCTTAATGTTATTCAATGCATTTTTTTACTCAAGTTACATAGACGAAGTTAACAGTACTAATAAATAATATAAATAATTATTAATTAATAATAATTTACAAATTAGTCATTGTGCCCGAATTTGAATGCGTATCCTGTATAAATTCAATTATGTTTATCGTAAATAAAGCTGATGTAGTGAAATAATGATATAGGTATTGCAAACGATTAATGAAACCTTTACCTTTAATTTATTTTTCAGAAATTGTAACATTTAATATTTGTTTCATTTCATCCAGCCACATGCTAAAAGTTACATTTTTTGAGATTTCATTCGCAATGATAGTTGATTTTTTTTTTTTATTTAAACTTCTGTCAATATGATGGCTACAGTTTAATAAAGTCTAATTTTTTTTTCTTGTTAACGTGCTCGTACAGATTAAATTTTATTCTTTTGTCTGAAATAAATTGTTGAAAATATGATTAAAATATTTATTTTAAAATTCGTTAAAAATAGAAATTTAATTTCTTTATTAAAATGCGTACCATTAGTAAGCTAATTTTCTAACCTTTAACTTGATGTAAAAATCCTTTTTGCGTGGTGATATTTTGGGAATTCATAGCGGGAAAACGCCAAAATTTCGCTTAATTTTAATTAATAAAAATTAAAATTCAAAATTCGAAAAACTCGCTAAGTGGTGCACATTCCCGATGGTATACAAATACCAGATATGGTAACTCTAGGTGGAATGGTCTGGCTTATAGAGCGTCAACACAAACACACGCACATTGAAATTTATTATAAGGATAAATATAAATATAAATGACTCTAAAATGGCAGCCATGCATTTTTTTATAGTATTGTTGAAGTAGAGGTTGCCACCTATAAATATTTTTATAATTAAATGAACATATCGGATTACGTGGTGATTTCCTAATACATAAATATATAACTAATATATAAACCCTAATTAATTTTTACTCTATATAAACCCTATTTTATATATTTAATAAACACTATTAGTAATTATTTTTATCCGTTAATAACACGTTATCAAATTCCAATTTCCAATTAAACTTTTTTTTGCAATAACGATAAACATATCACCAGATACAGAATTGTAAGTATATGGACCGATTTGAAGAATCCATGTTTTCTCATATGTTGCATGCTACCATATAGAAAAACTAAGGGATTTATAGGCATATAAGCCAAATTGCATCACTAGAAACCTTGAGCAAAGAGCAATGTAATGAGCTTGAAGTTGAATACAACGGCAAATCTGATTAATGTTAATCAAAATGCACAAATAATGATGTATTTGTAAATATCTTACTTTAACCAAGTACAATAATAGATATCAAATTTTCAATTGTATTCATTTAATCTACATATATCTAGCAAAGAATATAGATAGCAAAGCAACATAGCAAAGAATTATAAGGTTCATCTGAGAAGCTAATAAAAAACTCTTAATTAAAATGTTTGTTGGAAAAGCTAGTATTATTAAATCATAGAAAATATACCGTAAAAAAATAAGTTTCAAATAATTGTTCATTTAATGCCGCAATTATAAGCAATAACTGTCAAATGATGAATGGAAGATGAAAAATTTGAGTCTGTGCTGATTGCTTTATGTTCATCATGTCATCATAAATTGATTCCCATTTGTCCTAATTCAATGAGTGAACTTATTATGTTTATAAATCGATAAATTAGAAATTCAAATTCATGATTCTGTGTTTATGATTTGCGATTTCAATGAACATGCTGTCAGAGAAAGCTCCTGTATTTTTTTTATTTGTGTGTGTGTTTGTCTTCCTTTACTCCGAATTCTGAATCAACTTAAGTTTCCAAAAATATCTTTTTGTTCGGTCAAATAATGTTTCCCATCCCATGATTATAAAATGGTATAATTAAAAAGACTTTTTTTCCGCATTTTAAAACTGAGTAAAATTTATTTTTGCTTATAATATTTTTGGAAATTATTGAGGAAAAATGTTAACATATTTTTAATTAGTTGAATTTTCAGTTCTATTTTAATTAATTGAAATTTTCAAAAGTCGCAACGATGTGAACATTCCCTTTTTCCATGATATGTATGAGATAAATTTCGTAACTGTATGTCAAATATCCTAGCCTGCTGAGTTTCAATACACATACGTTCATTTTTATTAGTAATATATATTAGTACAGGCTAGTCGCTTTCGACAACCAACTGGTTAATGCTCATTGAAATTTTTAATTAAATATATTAAATATCTTACTAGCCTTAAATTTTTACTTTAAATTTTAACCTTAATTAATTTTTTTAATTAAAATTCAATACTCTCATTTGGTCTTACTGGCTTCTTCCAAAAATTACTTTTAAGTTTTTAGTTTTGGTACATATATTATTCATATTATTTTGCAATTTTTTTTGTCGTTCGTCTTATTTTACTACACATTTCCCTTATTTACAGTCTTACATCCTTTTTTTAACTTAAGTTAATAAAAAAAAGGGATATACTTAGCAATTTCTAGCATTTTAACAATATAACCTAATTTCTACAACATAAAACAATATAAAATTTACCATTTGTTTTTAAAAATTAAAGAAGATAGACTTTCTGCTAGTTTTATAATGTAATCTTGTTTTAAAATAACACTGAATTTGAATGCAAGAATATATAGTATTCAGTTAATTATCAGTCTTTAAAAATATTTAATTACCTTGGTTCTTTCTTACATATTTTATACCAAATGCGCATGCTATTTTAATATTGACATCTTTTGCAAGTAATGCAGGAATATTTTAAATAAATCACAATATTTCGTAATAAAAAATGCAGTTAAATTTTAACAAATCCAACTACTATTTCCATAGGAATATGTCTCCTGAATTGTTACTTTGTAATTCGATATGTTGCAGCTATATTTGCTCAAGGTTCACTTTAAACAGACGGATTCGTTTTGGTTTAATCAACTCTGATGGCCTAAGATTGTTCTTGAACTTAACTGAAAATTAAAGAAAGATTTCATATTAAGTAATTGACTCATCCTTTGAAAGTTGAATCTATAATGAATGTTTCTTGAAAATTAAACACTATACTAGATGCTTGACGTAATATACAATATAAAATGCCAAAGTCAATGGAATAAAAAAGGTTGAAAAATTCTAAAGAACAATACTCTTTCAAAGTAAGATGAAAAAATGATAATTGTAAGGGAAAATGAAACTTCATCTTAGAAGAATCTTTCCTTATATTATATGTAATAGCCAAAGAGAAAGGAAACGGGAGGTTGCGAAAGGATTAAACAAAGTTCATGCGAAAAAGAGAAATTTCCTCTGGGAGATAATTTTTTTTTCTGAATTTTGACTTCTTATGAAAGTGCTTTGATAGTCATAATTGAATATAAGTAATTTTAGCAGATAAATTAGTATTTTGCTAAACATAATCAATCTTTAGATTTTTATGCGTAAATAATTTCTCTTTCATTAAATTTAAAATATATGATGATAAAATATTTTTTTCATTAATGTGAGCAAATTTTTAAGGGTGGCATTTTATTTTTGAATTAATAACAATGTATTTTGTTATATGATGTTTTTAGGATGCAATATTTTTTGTAAATTCCTAGTGAAAAAATTATTTAATAAATACATGAGGTATAGTAAAACACTTACTAGGGAGACCACTGACCTTGGAGTTACCAAATTTGGCATGCTGTTTCAAATTCTGACTTTTAAAGCTTCATTTTCTAATTTCTTATATAAGCTAAATAGGTACTAAACAGTTTATGGAATTCTTCCTTAATTTACATCAATAGAAGTAAACCACATTGCTAAATAATTGATGAAACAATGAAAACAATTTGAATTTCAATTCAATAATGAAATTCATTGTTGAAAGTAACGAAAAGAATTATTTTTTTTAACTGACAAAATTCAGGAAAATCATCATAACAATGAAATTAATGTAACTGAAATACGATTTTTAAAATCATGTCGATCTTGCTCAGTAATATTTTCAGATGTTAACACAATAAAACACCAATGCTGTATTTAATTCTTAATGAAATAGGATTCCTGTTAAAATTTCAAAAAAAATTGTTCCGAGATGCACATTTTTATTTTCCATTGTGCACATCAAAGTTGAGTCTGTAAGACAGACTTTTGGCTATCGAATTTGGCACTTTCCTATTACACATATTCATTTTTATTATTAATAGAGGTCTGTAAAATTTTAGAACTACACATAATTTTGAATCAAATCAATCGAAATTGTCTATCATGTGTATTTATCTGAAAAAGATGACTACAAAGCAAAAGTATTGAATTTCGATATGGGATCTTCAATTTAGATCATAATCTTACATCTAAATAAAATTTTGGATCTAGATCTTTTCTTGAACAAAACCTGCCAAGGGGAAGACTATCAATCACTTTTTCAGTGTTTCATATGAACACGATAGATTAAAAATGTTACAAATTAGACAAATAAAAACTTGAATTCTACTATTTCGATATCAAAATAGTAGAATTGTGTCAATTGAAAGAAATGCAAAATATTCATATTTTAATCTTTTTATAGCTCACCGAAATACCCACCTGATACAAAAGTCAGGAAGAACTTTAAAAATGAAGAATTCAAAACGAATAAAGATAAAAAGATGCGGTTTGTTCTAAACGAATAGAAAGGAATCTGGGTTTTGTGTGGCAATGAAACAAAAATTGTTATGCTGGCGACCAACAGATGGCGCTGTCGGATTTCTGATGTAGGATTATGCAAAGGAATAAACGATATAAAAAGGAGCAACTGCAGCAGGTAATGGTATTCGAAGCTTATAAGCATCGGAATTCTGTCCATAGTTGAGAGAGCCCTCTTAATTAAGATGTATTATAGGAATTCGGAAAGTGAAACTGCGGCATTGCAAGCATATTGCTATATGAAGGACAAAGAACCAATAACGTCTTCTGCATGGAATAAAATGATGAAGAAATTTGAAGCTACAGGTTCATTGGCGTCACGTCCAAGAAGTGGACATCCCTCAGCAGCCGTTGCTGTTACCACGACAGGGGAGCAAACGATGCAATCCATGTCGGCGTTTTCTGCATATGGGGAGTGCAATGCTCGAGAAGTTTCGAGGCAAACAGGATTACCTGGATAGCATTGCGAATAAATTTGAAACTGCATCCCTTCAAGTAGCAACATAATCGAGAACTGAAATCTCCTGACTTCGATTCTCTTCAAGAGTTTGCCAATTTGGTATCCAATAAGACGGAAGAGCAGCACAACTGACTTCACACTGTGATTGTACAGATGAAGCGCATTTCACTCTCTCTGGCGCTGTTAACATCCACAAATGTCGTGTGTGGACCACAGTAAATGCATTTGTTCAGAAGCCCTAGCAACAGTCTAAAGTAACTGTCTGGTTTGGCTTCACTGCTGGAGTCATAATTTGTCTTTTTTTTTTTTTTTTTTTTGTGAAGAAGTTACACAGACGGGTGTTAAAACAGTTTCTATCATTGGTCAGCGATATGCATCACTATTACAGAACAACATTATTCCTGAACTGCAAGCGCGACAGGAACTCCAAACAGTCATCTTTATTCAAGATGGAGCACCATCTCATATTGTTCTACCTATGTAACGCTAGCTTTGCTCAACATTTGGGAAGGGTCACATTATCAGTCGATCCTTTATTCATGCATGGCCTTTAAGAACTACTGATCTAATACCCTGTGACTTTTGACTGAGGGAATTCTTGAAGTCGAAAGTGCACCACGGCTAACTGGCAGTACTAAAAGATGCCATCCGCTAAACTGTGTTTGCCACAATGCAGAAATGCTGCTAAATGCAGTGAACGCTGCGGCGACTCGTCTCACAGCTGTACTTCTGAATGATGGGCGACACATTGAGCACTGAACTAATTAACTGTAATTAAGTTAACTTGAAAGTTGTCAACATTTTATTCATTTGTAAATCGTCTTTTGGTGAAATAAAAAAACTATAGCGCCATCTGTTGATCGCCAACAGAACTGTTTTTGTTTTTTTGCACACAAACCCGACTTTTTTTCTTTCCTTTTAGAGCAAACTACATCTTTTTATCTTTATTCGTTTTCGTTTTCGAATTATTCATTTTTAAAGTTCGTCCTGACTTTCGGATCAGCCGGAATAAAACCCGTCTATAAGAAAAGTAAGTAGAGAGAAAAGACGTCCGTTGTTTATAATAAAATTTCCTTTAAAGCTGTTTATAATTAAAAAATAAAAAATATAACATCTTTTTATAACGATTCTACCAGCCAATTCAATATATCGCTCCTAATAAATTAATATTATTAATTAAATTTTAAAAATAGGTTGAAATACGAATATTTTTTGTCCAAATAATACAAATTAAATGAATACCATAATATAATATCAAACACGTCCTTTTAAATAAAGTCAAAAATTAGTATTACGTTTTTTGAAACTTTTCTCACCCCTCAATGTTTGGAGCTCAACGTTTAATGTAAGTATTAATATTCTTCCTCCATTTAACTTTTTTGTTGATATTTAATATTTTTATACATTATTATATTTTATTTAGATTAAAATCTTGCAAAAAAAATTAAATTTGGTAATATAATTAGTGCAGCATGATATTCATTTTTCACAAGAAAAGAAAAAAATATCGTTTGCCCGAAAACATTTCAGAACCGATTCTTAAATTTTTCTATCAGAAAAAAAACATGTGCCAAAACTTTTATTGGAAAAATAGTGCATTTAAAATGTAGTTTACTGTTAATTAATTAAAGTCATATATTTATTTATTTATTAAATAATCATTTTTGAAATGAATATTTTTAAAAATATCATTCTATTTTATTACCCTTTATTTTTATATTATGTATTATTCATTAAACTGTTAAACATAAAAATGCTTCTTCACTGACATTTTTAATTTAAAAATTGTTGTTTTTAGTAATTATACTCATTTTAGATCTTATTTTCCTTAATTCGTATTCTTTTATAAGTCAAATTCTTATTGAGTCCAGTTAGCTTTGAATTGGGTCAATTCTAAAGTATAATTATAAGTTATAATTCTTCAGTCTGTTTTAGAATAGTATTTAGTTTTGATTTGTTATAATACGTGAAATCTTTTTTTGTTTCAGTAGGAATAAGATTTTTTTTCAACGTTTCGTGCTTTGATATATTATTTCCCTGTATGACTCATAAGATGGATATTCGAAATTCTATTCTCTGGTTCTCACCTTCCGGAATGTATCTATTTTTAGTTTTCTGCTTTCCGAACAGATGATAAGCGAGCTATTTCTGTAGGAAACTTAACATCGAACAGACGTTCTAAAAAACAGTTTCGTTCTGATCAACTGCAACTTAAAGAAACATACACTTTTTACACCCTCAAAATTCAAATCTGTATTTTAATTTTGACTATTTTTGAACTGATGATAGACTCTTTTTATTATTTTATATTTATCTAATCGCCAATTATAAACAAAGTTCTGATTACAACATACGTATTTCGAGAATCACTAAAATCAGTTGGCAATGCTTTATCAAAAAGCTTATCTAAATAATCCTTTCTTTTTTATGAAGTTAATGAAGTTCGTGGAAATGTTATGGATTTTATCAAATTAACTAGGCCGTTGATTTCGCAATCAAACGTGTTTTTTTTTTAGTAAAATATATTCTGCAAAACTGCTTCGAATTTTGAAACTATCTTAATTAAATATTGGATTTCCTTTTTCAGATTTTAAACTTTTATTTTCATTTCGCAGTAAATTAGAAAAAAAAAATCTTAATTTTTTTATATTCTTCATATTTTGAAGGATGGCTATTATAATTAGTCAGAATTTTTTCCCATATTTGCAGATATATATTTGAAATTATGTAGAATATTATGTCTTCATTTTAAATTTCTATTTTTAATGTTCTTCTTACTTTTTCAATCATCTTTAATCGCAAGCGATAAGTATTCTTTTCCCATCGTATTTGAGACTATTTTTAAACAGTTCTAATTAAAATTTTTAAATGTTTAAACGAAATATCGTATAAGATATTTCAAATCATAGTATTCCTCTATATTTTAAATATACATTCAGATTCATATTGACTTCAGATTGTTCACTCTAGAGAAACCAAGATTAAAAGTCTATTGACAGAAAATTCTGTTTCTGGTATAAGTTAATAGTTTAGAATCGTTAGTTGGAAGCAATTGTGGACATCTACTATTGCGACTTCCAGTTTAAAGCTACAGAATTATATAACATTAGAAAAGTATTGTTTTGTGTTTAGGATTTTTGTATCCTTATAGTTTTCAAATTTTCTTTAAATTGTATAGCTCAAATTTTGTATAATTGATTAATTTCATTTGACATTAGTAAATACGATTATTGAATTATTATCATTGAATAACAGTAATATTCTATTAAGAAACATAAAAGGAAATTTCTTTCCAAAAAAAAAAAAATTCTCAAATTTTATCTACATAATTTTTGTGATAAAGAGTAACCATCACTGTAAATTATAATTAATAATCTTAAAAATTTAGTTAACAATAATTCTATTGCAATTCAAATATGATCTTTCCAACGCTTTGACTATATTTCTTAAAGTAGAACAGTACAATGGATTCTATTAAAATAGAATAATATTAACATTCTAATAAATCCGTTAATTTTTTACTAGCTAACAGAATTTCTGGTAATAATTTTATTTTGATACAATTGTTCTACAAAATATTAGCAGGGAGTTTCGTTTCATCTTTCGTCTAAATCTCTTGATCTGTTTATTTATTAACTTGTTTATTTATTACATACTAGCCGCCTTTGGCGACCAGCCAGTTCTCCATTCTTAATAATCTTTAAAATGGTCAGTTAAATATTTTATGTAACATTATTTTCAATTAATTACTTTTTGTAAGTTTTAATTGTCAATTAAATATTCAATGTCTTTTAATAGCTACTTCATCAAAATATTTTTTGGTTCAAATTCGCATTGTCATATAATTCACTTATGCAATTATAAAGGCCTTAAACCCGCAATGTACTCTATGTCTATCTAATTATCGGTCAATTCTCACAAAATTTTCCCTTTAAATTAAAGTGGAAATGATAAAACTGCAATTTGATATAAAAACATTTTTTTACCGAATTCAAGCATTTTTTTCTAAAATAAAAAAGTAAAAGAGAATTATTATGTGCGCTACTGAATAATTACAATAATTTATGTATTATTTCAAAAATTATTCAACAAAAATTACTTAGAATCGTCATAAAATTCAGGTTTTAGTTTTACTTTCAAAAAAATTTAAATGATACGAATAATAATATTTTATGTTATTTTGGTTTACAAACATTTAAAAAAATCATTGAATCTAAATTTTATACATCTTCTAATTATAAGGAATCGTATTCTATGAAATATTTCTGACACTTCACCTTTCAAATAGACAAATGAAGGTTTCTATCTTCTGCTATCAAATGCGATCGATCTATTAAGTTTTGAATAGAAATGTTTGGAACATTCAACATTTTCATTCGCAAGGCAGTCAGTCTTGAGAAATCCTAGACGTTGATTGGGGTATCGTCTTTGGAATGGACGAGGAATTGGTTTAAAATTACCCGTTTTTACTGAATAGTGATCTTCAAATATTCATAAATCAATCAGTTTTAGAGACTGAGTTGATTGAAATTTATCTCTTTTTATTTAAAAACTAAACATTCTCCATTTTTCAAACATTTATACACTCATGTTGCTTACTACGTAGTTATTTACTTAATTTAAACCATTTGTATAGATGCATTTCTATTATTAAAGTTTTACAAATTAGCCATTGTACCTAATTAATAATATTGTAAAAGTTAAAAAAATTTCTTTACATTTTCTTTTTAGAAAAAACGCATTTCATATTTATTTTAATTTGATGTAGACACGTGCTGAAAATTACATTTTTATATGTTTAATTTGCAATAATTATTTATTTTTTAATTTCAGTTTTTTTAATCTGATGGCAACATGTTTTTAAAAGATAATTTTTTTCCCTTTCACCCGTAAAGTGTTCCTGCAACTGAAATTTTATTGTGTTGTCCGAAGTATTGTTGAAAATATAGATAAAATATTTCTTTAAAAATTCGTAAAAAATAGACGCTTAAGCTGTATATTAAGACTCTGATACCATTAGAAAACTAATTTTGTAATCTTTAATTTGATGTAATACAATTAAATATGCTCAAATATACCTTGCGAGTCCAAATAAGCATCTCGGAATGATTTTTTTTAAAATTAACTCAAATTTCCATTAATTATCGTTTAAGCAAAATCTTTAACGTTTGTAGTCGATAATTCTAGGATATAGCAAATATTTCTTAAATAATGGCACTTTTTAAAACATTTCATTTCCAATTTGCTAAACCATTTTTCTTTATCGCTATCAAATTTTAATATTTTACATTGTCTCCTGCTGACAATTTATATTGCCTCAAATATTTAATTATTTGCTTTTCGTCCATATTTTTTAAGTTTCTGAATAAAGATCTTTTTTATTTAATATTTTCGTTCCTTGAAAAGAACAAAATGATTGTTTTTATTTCATAAAATTAACTATTAACTATATTCTCCGAGCTCTCTAAGAATTATATAATATATTTTGGCTGAAAAATTTTGCTTGCTATTTTAATATTTTATTAGCTGTTTCACACTAATTAGTATTCTGTTGTACACAATCATTTAGTATAAACAAAAGGCCTTGCACTGTTTTAGTATTGGAGTCAACCGTACATTTTAAATAAGGAATCAGAAAATGAAGTAACTATACCAAATAAGACAATGTGCAGTAAGACGCCAAATTTCGCCAATAGTTATATTTTTGATGCAAATGTGGTGCCTTGTAGTTTGATTTTGGGGTGAGATTTATGTACACAATAACCAGAAAACTTTTTAAACATTATGACTTTAAGGCTTATCTTAAGGTTTAAATTTAAAAATATTTTGTTGACGTAGCTATGAGCACTATGTTATAAATAAGAGATAAATTAAACATAACTATAACTCACGGCTAATAAGTTTGTCACCAAGGGGAATTATAATTTTCATAAATGTAGGCTTAAAATATTATTTCATTCAAAGCAAACACCCGAGTGCTTTAGTCAGAAAATTTATTTATGCAGATCAATTTTTAATTGAAAAATAATCAATGTCACCTATTTTTATTTTGTATTTATTTTTTTAAATATACAGAAATATATTTCTGTATACCTTCTTAAATATATATGTGTGTGTGTATTTATATATATCGAAATTTCTTTAGTCTATTTCTGTGTCGTGTTCCGAAGCAAACGGTCCCCACCCTTAGTTATTTTTGTCGCAGACTGTTATTGATTTCCTATCTTCACTATAACATCCATTCATCAGTTCAGTAGATCAGGAGTGAAAGAGCAAATGTGGAAATGGGTTTCAGGAAATTGGAAGTTAAATCTTGAAATGTTCAGTAATAATGCTGAGATTATATGCATGATTTCATGGATTTTATAAATGGTTTTATGAAAAATATGCAAGATTGTAAAGCAGATATTTTTAATTAAAAAAATAAATTTAAAGTATATTAATGAAATCTAAGATTGCAGATTTCAAGCTATCACGTGAGAACATTGTAATTTTTAAGTCATCATTTGTCTTAATTAATTTCTGTCACTAACTAATTTAAACCGGTTTGAAACAATCACAAGACTTATTTATCGTTACATATATATGTGAGCGTGATAATTTTTTAAAGCCTTCATTTTCAATTTTTCTAACTGGCAGACGTCTATTGAAATTAACAGTTCTATTTCAGGTGAATCTTCTCCGTAATTAGCCATCCAGAGTTTCTTTTCTTTTATTTCTTTTTTCCACAGTCCTCTTTTGAGTCTAGGAATTTTTCTACAAATAGTAACTGATCCGAAACCTGTATACAAGGAGAATATTTACCATTTGGCTACTGTAGCTTTATTTTATACAGACCATGAACTATCACTTGTGTTTTAACATCTCCAAATAATTAATGGGTTAAACTTCTGTTACTTACAAGCTCAAGTCATGGTTCATCTGCAGTCTTTTTTTAATATATGCGAATTCAGTGAACCACTGTCAATCAATGCTCAAACACATTTCTGTTTTCCGTTGGCTTCAATATTTACAAATATAGTCTGTAG